>AYEL01076484.1:0-19566 GCA_000484575.1 Olivierus martensii
TTTTTTAAATAACATTTTTGATTTTTTAATTCTTATTTTTAAGTTTGAAGTTGTAAAAACAAATCTTAAAAATTTTTTGTTGTGTCAAGTCAGTTTTTAAGTCATAAGTTAATTTGAGTCATTTTCTGCATGTAGCATAGCATAGCATATGAACTGACTTGACACAACAAAAAATTTTTAAGTCATAAGTTAATTTGAGTCATTTTCTGCATGTAGCATAGCATAGCATATGAATAGGTTAAAACTTTAAAATTGAAATGAAAATCCATTAATATGAATTTAAATAATCAGCAAATAATTCTTGTAATATCAATGAATATAGCATGAAGATTTATTGATTATTTCAAAATTTGTTTTACAAATTGTAAAATAAAATGAATTTTAGGTATATTTTTATGTAAATTTAAACTTCTGTACTAATAAAATATTACAGCATTTTATATTCATTTTCTAATAAATTTAAGAAATTTTATTTATAATCTGAAAAAGAAATTTTTATGTGAATTTCAATATTAAATAAATAATTAATCTGATTTAAACGATTTTATAATCATTAATCAATATTGAAATGATGCCATACACCCTTATTTTACATTTAATAATGCATTAATCATTTAACTTTTAGTAAAATTTATAATAAACGCTAAAATCTTACAAAAGCATAATTGTTTTGTATTAAGAAATTTAAAATTTTATTTTCTAAGAACTTATTCCTCAAATATCAAAATTAAGCCAAACTTTAATATATCTTTGGAAGCCCAAATCAAAATTTTTATTATATAAATTCACAAGAAAAATAAAAAAAAAATTAAATGATTTAATTCACAAGAAAAATCATTCAATTAAATTTTAAATGAAAATTCAGGTTTTTATTTCAGATTTGACTCTTCTTTATAAATCAAGCCCCATGATTAATGTCAATGCAGCTGTCAGTACCACTCAGTGCAACTCAGTAGGCGAAGCGGCAGAAATCATTAACATTGCGAACAGTTCCCCGTTCAATAACCAGCGTACTAACCCGACTAACGCGATTTTACGCTAAGTGAACCGGAAACGCAAAATGTAAATAAAACACGTTTTTAAACAAAACGTTTATATTTATCATAATTTTTAAAACTTCCCAATTATTGTTATTTTTATTCAAAAACAGTATTTTATAATAAACTAGTTAATAACTTCACGTTTTTAAACAAAACGTTTATATTTATCATAATTTTTAAAAATTCCCAATTATTGTTATTTTTATTCAAAAACAGTATTTTATAATAAACTAGTTAATAACTGTTTTTTATTTTAAATTTTTCTAGCAGAGAATTTATTATTATTTAATTAATTAATTATTTTTATTATATTTTAGCAGAGAATTATATCTAAATAAAACTTTCACAAAAAGAATATACAGTATATTTTCTGTTGAAAAAATATTTTAAAAATTACTAATACTGTATATAATTTGTTTTTATTCTTTAAATAAGCTTAATTTTCTGTGTGTCTTTTTTTTCCGAAAGAGAAAATTCATAATTAAAGAGGGATAAAATTAAAAAAAAATCATGTCAAATTTTAAATATATACAGTACTTTAAAAATTATTTAAAGCTTTCTATAAAATAAACGAATCGAATCGATTCATATGAATTTCTTCTTGCGCAAGTTTTAAAGTTTTATACAGTAAAAATAAATTATCCTCCTACTATACACCATATGCAGCAAAGCTGACTTTTTAATTTTTGTCATGAAGATAAAAGTTATCAATAGCTAGATCAGTGATTTTCAACCACTGTGTCGCGGCACACTAGTGCGTCGCCAAATTTTTGACGGTGTACCGCGAAAAATTAAGAATGAATTGTATGTAATTGTATGAATCATCATCATATATATTAATAGTGAAACGTGGTTGGCTGAATATCCCTTTTGCAGACGAACCACTCTACCGATTCCTATAAACAGAATATTGTTAGAAAAATCTAACCCTGGAATTTCTGCGACAGCCAAAATTTTTTATCGTTATTCATAATTTAAAAATTTTAGAATAACCCTGGAATTTCTGCGACATCCAAAATTTTTTATCGTTATTCATAATTTAAAAATTAAAGAATAAAAATTAAATTAAAATTATAGTTTCTCTAAAATCACAAAATCCGCAGGTGGCACTATAACTTAATAAGAGGTGCCATTTAATGATTATTTGTACATGTATGTATAACAAACCGCAGGTGGCGCTATAACTTAATAAGGGCCGCCATTTAATGACCCCGTGTACGAAATATGTTTGTAATCAACTTGAATGTAATAAATAAGCATAAATACAATAATCTGTTAATAAAAATTCGTTGTTAAATCTAAATTATTATTTAATTGTTAATAAAAATTTGTTGTTAAATCTAAATTATTATTTAAAATATTTAGGTGGCCCGCCAAATTTTAAAATATTAAAAAGTGTTCTTCAACAGAAAAATGGTTCTCAACAGAAAAAAGGTTGAGAACCACAGAAATAAGCATATAAAACACACAAACATCCAATTCTAAAATGTTAAAATGTGTTCGTCAACAGGAAAAAAAAGGTTGAGAACCACTGATCTAGATATTTATATAGCTATTTACAAAAAACTACGCAAATTGAATAGTCATTTTCATATTAATGATTACTCATATTTATGATAATTTTTGCAATGTTAAATTTAAAACAACACTGGGGTGAAAAGATATTTTTGCTCTAGTGTTCAAATTTTCATGGGAGCAAACTGCCTCGTTACACCAGTAGTCAGCGCCTATGACCGTATTGTAAATTCCGAACAGAAATACAATATGCGAGATATGCTTGATCTCTTTATGTTAATTTCATTCGAATAAACGTGAATAATTTTTTATTTTCTCTATTTTTTCATTATTTTTTAATATACTCAAGTCTCAGCTTGCATAACATGCTTATAGTTGAATATATGGAGTATAACGATTACAGTCTGTTCACTTTGAGATGGCAGTGACGTCATGAATGAAGTGGTTATAGTTCGTCCGCGAGAAGAAATATTGATCAGAATATTTTCATGTATAAAGTTTTAAAATCTTGCTATGATCGTAATTCGTATTTTTTTCTTCGATATAATAATAAATCTGAGAGTAGAAAAAGACGAAATTGAATAAAATAAAACATTTTGTAATCGAGAATATTCTAAAAGTAAGGTGGCGTCTTGTTTTTACGTGAAGAATAATGTGAGAGGAAAGATTTTTCATAGTCAAGCGAAGCAGATTATACTTAATGTTTACGAAAAGATTTTTCATAGTCAAGCGAAGTAGATTATACTTAATGTTTACGGCAGACTGGTAGAACAGAATTCGGATAAATCTATAATTTACATCGTTGATTTGGTAGCGGAATTAACTGGCGTCTTGGTAAGGATTGTTTACAGTATCAGGATGGAAATGAATGAAGGCACAGTATCGACACGAAACAAGTCTTTGAAACGAAAAGTCATGAAATATCGTTTAAGTAGATATGACAATTTTACTAAATCTGCCATTCGCATGAAAACACACCACTATTTTTTCCGTAATGAATGCCCTACCATAAGTCATCTACTGATAGACATACTGTAAATGCCGACAATATCTTACCGACGACATTATCGAGAACACTTTAATAAAAATAATAAAGCTGTTTAAAAGTCGCATTTCTATTAAATTATTTAATAACTTTTAACACGAGCACATGTAAATTATGTCTTACCGACGACATTATCGAGAACAACACTTTAATAAAAATAATAAAGCTGCTTAAAAGTCGCATTTCTATTAAATTATTTAATAACTTTTAACACGAGCACATGAAAATTACTATTTAAATAAATATTAAAAAATGCAAAAACGCTAATAAAATTAATAATTTTTATAAAGTGTATTCATAACAATATCAGGGACATGATGAAGACTTCAGATTTATCGGCTAATTAGTGAAAACTTTTTAATTCAATTGTTTATGCACAAAAAAGTGGATAAATTATTGAAAATGTGCTATTTATACTTTGATATCTAATGGCGGAAAGATACGCTATTGTGTACTACGTCACCAGACGACGTCATTTCGTGAAGTCACTACCATCTCAAAGTGGAACAACTATAGTAATCGTATGCGGTCGAAATTCTAATGTGAAATAAAATTTTAGTTAGAATAATAATAGAAATTTTAATATAATTTTCCATCTTTATTTCCATTAGTAATATTTTGTGGATTTTCACTGTGTTATATTTTTTGTGTTGTGAAATATTAATTTGATATTTTCGCAATGTTATGGCATGATATCGTTTCATCAGTGAAAAGAAATAAATGGTACATGAAATGATATTTTAATAATATGACCTAAAATCAATAATCAATAAATACAACGCAAATAAGCTAAGTAACCTAAATTATGTTGTAAACTAGCACTAATTGTAATAATACCGTACTATTATAGTTTTTCAGTTTATGTTTCATAAAATATAGTACTGTATATAAATTTTTAGGTGTTGAAAACTTTATAATTTCGTAGTGTATCTCGATTTTTTTGTATAAAATGTCTAAAAAATACTGTAAATTACGTTATTTTATAATTTAGGAAGAAAATAGCAATATTTATGACTTTTTCATTGTATTTTTATAGATTTTTATTAAAACTAAATTGTAAAGGGTGCGTTTTTAAATTCAACACTCTCTACCCACTGATGTATATCTAAAATGGCGTCATAACAACCCATTGGTGGGTGCTAAAGTGTCTGTTTTTAAATTCAATCCCCTTGCGCATCAAGATGACTGACTATTTGGATGCTATTTTGTCTTCTGCTGCTAGTCGATTTTTTAATACCGACTTAGGAAATAATATCCTTTTATTTTTTCAAACGCAAAAAAATATCTGCTGTGGAACTATCAACGGACAGAGCATAAACTGATTCTCCAATCTTTAGATTGATTTTTCGGATGGAAGCAGTCATCTTAAAAAATGACGTCAAAGTCTCTGTCCACTAGCGTCAACCGAACAAATATTACGGCTGATGTGGTGAGTTTAGTATTGAATATACCAGTAATGTCACTGGTGAATTTACAAACAGTTTAAACGAACATGATTTACATCACTGATGGAAAGTGTTGAATTTAAAAACGCACCCAAAATGTCAAAAATCAGTCTAAAAATAAAATATATTTCTGCGCAGTCTACAAGAATATTGGATAATATAGTGCAAAAATTAAAGAATTGAAAATATAAAAAAAAAACTAACATATATTATTGTATTAGAGATCCTGAAACAAAACTATTATTTTTACGGTATATTAAACTTCATTCGCATGAACTTTAAATGAGAGACCATTGGAGAACAAAACTTTTACGAACATTGATCATTTAGGTATTTCCAGTAAGCAAGCTTTCAAAATCGAAGTTTCTCATTTTCAAAAATTTGTATGCGAATTTTTTGAAACCAGATTTGGTTGGATGAAATTAGAAAAATATTATAAGCTAATATTACTCGTAATATAAAAGTAATTATTAAGAATTTAAAAATAATTTATATCTTTAATTTCATTTTTAGCATATTTTCTGAAGGAAAGTAGGACTTATTTTAATATCGTTCCGTCGGTCTGATGTCTATGTCTACTACTAATAATTTTCGGACTGTATAAATTTTCATGAAATTCAGTACTATTTCATGTACCATTAAATAAACTAATTAACAGAATTTTATAAAATTTAAGGATCGTACCATTGAAGATAATCTTCAGAATACATCAATTAATTATTTTTAGCTTAAATCAGTTTAAAATGACGGATAAGGTAACTGTGGGGAAAACGGACACGCTAGTGATATATTTTAAAATATTTCGAATATACTTTGTTAAAACAAATTATAATATTTATTATTATATTCGGTGGAGTGTAAGCTATCGAAGCACTTAACTTTTGTCAGTAGCACTAAAATTTTGTAATAATTGATTTTAACAAAGAATACACGCTATCCGTTTGCCCCACACTGTAGGGGCAAATGGACATCTGTTTTTTTAATCACTAATATCACTGAGATAATAGTGGCCAACAAAATATGGACCATTTCCATTTTCTATACATGATACATGATGAATTTTCAAATAATAGAGACCTGGCATGCAATTTACACTATCTTTATATAACACTTTGTATGCTTTGAAAATTATTTCTTTATTGAAGTTTAAAGAATTTTATGCTACTTGGGTGTCTTTCCCATTGGTGGCATCAACTTTTTTAACTTCAACTTCCTCTATACTAAAAAATATTATGTTGACCGAACTTGGGAATCTCTACATTGAACACTAGCCTTCTTAATGTGTTATTTAGAATAATATGTTTTAGTTGCAATTATTAATAGCATTCCGTCAATTTTAAAAGCTTTCACAGCAAATATCACGTTTTCTTCCAACTAATTATTATCGATTTAAATTTCCTTCACCATTACGAAGATATCTGTAAAAGTGTAATTAATATAGAGAATGCAAGTAAATAAATCGCGCTATAGGTAATAGAATGCAATGTATTAATATAAATATAAGCCTCCTATAAATATCATTTGATAAAATACATATTTTTTATGCTTTAAACGGCCAAAAAACACACAACACATCTCTGTGGGTGTCCTTTTGCCCCCACAGAGATGTGTCCGTTTACCCCATCAACCGTTTTGCGCTTTAAATTTACAAACTAAAAAATAAATGGCAGCAGCACATTAGTGACTACGGCTAACGACTGGAAAGTCTTTTCAGTTACCAAGCCACTAGGAATAACATTTTTGAAACTACGATTAAATACAAAATCTTTATTTATTAAAACATAAATTTTAGTTCATAGCGAGTTTATACGAAAATCTCTTCTTGAATGATAAACTTTTTAAGCTGAATTAAAAGTTCCTTTAACATTTTTCAATGGATTCGTTTGGCAAAAAATATACAATATATAACATACTTTTAATATATAGTTGCCAGTTTTAATATCTTAAATATTGTTAATTTTCTTAAATGATGTCTGTTTGCCCCATATTTACCTTATTTAAATTTCGGATGTTTCTTTTTAAAACTTTTAAATTATTTAATCAATTTTAGTTGTGAAAAGTGAAATTTCAAATTCTGGATTTATCGCCCTTTTCCTTTCAAGGATTCCATATACAGTATTGTACAACAAGAATAGACAAACTGCCTCCGACACAAGTATTGCAAATATAGGACTGTATTGTGAAATACTGTATTTTTTCTTGACATTGAAATAGTTCTTTAAAGTCTCTCAAAGATAGAAAGCACAATAATATCTTCATATTTGAAAAATATTACATATTAATACAGTAAGTATTGATATATACTTACTGTATTAATATTGTAATGTATAATTTAATTTATAGTGATAGAAAAACATTATACAGTCAAATCCCGATAAGACGCCACCATCCGTTTGGGGACGATTTTGGCGGCTAATCGAAGTTGGCGGTTTATAGAAAGAAAAAAAAAAACGTGTAGTATAGAAATGAAAATGAACTTCGAATTTATTAAATTTAATAAATCAGTACATTTATATTTAGCATCCAAACTTATAATTTCTAAAAACCTGTATATTTTACAGTGTAGTAAACATACCATATATGTACAAATACTACGTGTGGTATAGAAATGAAAATGAACTCCGAATTTATTAAATTTAATATAAAATACAGTATCATATATAATTAGCATCCAAACTTAACATTTCTAAAAAACTGTATACTTTACAGTATAGTATGCATGCCGTATATGCACAATACTTCATAAAAAATATGTCCATCTGCTGTTCTGATCCTCTACTTTGAGTTGTCTGTATAGCTTACTGAACAGTATCATTATTTGCTCGGTACGCAATAAACGATGGAAACGATCTGGATCTTACCATCTTAAATTTTCTACAACCTAGGTGTAAACACATGATTAACCGTTAAATCTCTCCCACCCGCTAGTTACAAATGAATCCAAAGAGCTTTTAATACTGTACAATATTAAAAGCTCCGCCAAGTTATTTTTCCTTGTTAATCCGCCAGGGGATGTAAGTCACCTTACATCCCCCTGGCGGATTAACAAGGAAAAATACAATATCAAAAGGAATATTTTGTTTAGACGTTTCTACTGGCGTATGGCGTCTTATCGGGGTTTGCCTATTCCATTAACATAGGGAAGATCCGTTCTGCCAAATTTCTTGGCAGTCAACGAGGTTGGTGGCTTAACGGGAGTGTCTTATCGGGGTTTGATTGTACTACAAACATTCAATAAATAAAACAATCATATTTATTATATTTTATCTAAGATCATTTATTTGCAATTGAATTATAGTTTAAGAATCATTTCGTTTATCAATCTTTACATTCAGTAAATTTTTTTAATACACAGAATTTTTCTCTAAATCTTTGAGAAAATTTTAACCATAATACAGTTTATTAAAAAAAAAGCTAACAGTTAATTTATGTCAATAACATGTTAATGGAAGAGCACATTATAACAGCTGGTAAATACTTGTGACTGATGCAGCCAAAAAGATAAAAGATGAGGATCTTAGAATTTTGAAAAACAAAATATAAAAATATTTTTTAAAACATTCTTATAGAAATGATTTGCTAAGTTATTCTGAAGATTGTATGTCATCAAATCTGCAGAACAGCTATTTAGCACTGGATGATTTGCCAGCCATTGATTTGAGTCTATCAATGGCTGGCAATTCACAATCCGATCCGCCAAGCTGGTGGCAAAAGATGGAAACCCGAAACTGGAGTTTATCCCAGATCCAAGTGACAAGAAAATGTTTTATGACGTTTTAATAGCTAAGAATAATGCATCAAATATTTATTCATAGAAACGAATCATAGACACACAGGAAAAACATATGAACTTAAATAACAGATACAATATATGTTTATAAACTACGTTATTTTAATGCTATATTTAAAATTCCAAGAATCGCCAAATCTATGGTGGAATTTAAACTGCTACGCCTCTTACTATCTTTCTAGACAGAAATCTACATAAAGCCAATAAAGTGAACAAAAAAACTATTGGTTGGAGGTAAAGATGGATTTAGGAATAATATGGAACTATCACATCTAAAGATCAGAAGCTTTCATTCTGTATCCAAGATCATATGAATGCAAATAGTTTTACATACACATACTCTCAAAAAATTAACCCATTCTGTATTACTGAAAAGGAATTAAAATTTCACTAAGACTAAGTTGTTATTTTTTAGCTTATTTTCCGAAGGAAAGTGAAGCTTATAAGATCACCATGTTGACCATCTATAAAAAACAAATATACTGTATTACTACATCTGATTAGCAGAAAAGTATCATCATTTCCAGAAAAATAATTTGTAAAGCCACATATATTGTATATAAAATGTTAGTACCGCCACTTTGCTCGGGCAAGCGGGGCAACTGCCTCGGGCCCCGCGGTAAAATGTGCAACTTTTTTTTTATTTTTTTTAGTAAAAATATAAGAAACAATGAGTAAGATTCAAAACAGCAGCTTTTAAGTGTAGCAAAATTTTGTATACAAGAAAAATGCCAGATCACACCAAAAACTAGCATTACAAATAAGTTAAAAAAAATCAGATTAAGAAAACGCAAACGTTTATTTGATTATGTAGGAATAGATGCATGTACAAATGACCCCGAAATTAATTTTTATAGAAATTATTTCTTAGAAATAATAGATCAAATGCATAACTTCAATAGAAGAAAGATTTGTACAAATTGAAAATCATACTAATATTTTTGGTTTTCTCTACAGTATTCCATTATTATGAAAAAAAAGAAGTTCAACTTAAAAAGTATTGCATGGATTTAGACATAACGTTAAGACAAGATGATAAACCGAGATGCATATGGAGCCGATTTATACGAAGAAATTAAAATATTTTTTTCAATATGGACGCGTTCCTCTCCAACCTCAACAGCAAGTCATCAATGATTAGTTAGTCTCTTTTGATATCAGAAATAACTCAACATCAGCTTGTTTTTGTTTCTGTTTAACGTCGTTGTTTCTGTTTCACGATGATAATGATTGTTACACTCTCTAACTTTTAAAATCTTATCACCTAGCACGAACTACTTTTTCTGCGAAGTTAGAAAACGGTGTAAACCGATGCTAAATTACACTCTCTAACTTTTAAAATCTTATCATCTAGCAAGAACTACTTTCGTTAGCGGTGTAAAGCCGATGTCAACACACTCACCACACTCATCACCTCTAGATTGCGATGACTTTTTAGCATCGGTTTACACCGTTTTCTAACGCGTTAGAAAACGGTGTAAGCCGATGTCAACACACTCACCATACTCATCACCTCTAGATTGCGATGCCTTTTTAGCATCGGTTTACACCGTTTTCTAACGTCGCAGAAAAAGTAGTTCCTGCTAGAATCTAGATAATAAGATTTTAAAAGTTCTTGAAACATCAAAGCATCATCGTATAAAGTTATTCATAAAGTCTATAAATCTATGTGGTCTGTGCCTGGACAGTTGAACAGCATTCTTCCAACATCTGGTTGAGTTCATCTTGGGTGTTGGCCAGCTTATCTTAGGCTTTAGCACAGCCATTCTCAACCTGCTGCCCGCCAAGCTTTTACGTGCGGGCCGAAACGCACAGTCATGAATTTAATGAAAGTGCAGAGGGCTTTAGCACTGCCATTCTCAATTTGCGGCCCGCCAAGCTTTTACGTGCGGGCCGAAACGCACAGTCATGAATTTAATGAAAGTGCGGAATTCTTCTCCCACATGCAAAAAACTAAAAATTCTGATATTAAATTTTTTTTAATTTGAAAAAATTAGAATTTTCCTAATTTGCTAGGTCCTTCCTGATGCATAAAATTTTACAATGCATGAAAAAGAGCCGAGGGGGAAAATCTCGCGATTTAAGATTCTACGCTTCACCAATACAAAAAAACGCTTTTTTTTATAATTAATAGTTTCTGAAAAAAACCTGTCGTTTCGCGAAGCTGCAGTCGCCAATTTCGCGTCGCTTTACATCGTGTATAAATAAACAATTAAATTTTTAATCATATTTGCAAAGGAAAACTTTCGATAAATTTCTTCATTCTTAGATACTTCAATAAATTCTTCATCTGATTTTAGATTTTTTATTTAAACCGTTTATTAAGTTTTGTAAATCATGATGAAAGCTATTCCGGCGCGCAGCTATCTTATTATATATATACTTTATATACTAAAAAATTTAAAACAATTTCTCAAAAAACAGATTGAAATAGCTTAACAAATAATAATACAATTACGAAATAAATATCAGAAGATAAAATAATAAACAATACTTGAAGAAATGAGTATTATGCTATAGCCATGAAATGATGTATGCGACATACGTCATTTCATAACGTCTCAAATTCTGACAGTATCGCAATATATAGTAATTACTAAACTTTGAACCTTTCTCTTTAAGGAAAAAACAAATTACTTAATTATCATTAATTGTTAAGATAGAGAAAATTTTTTATTCTATTTATCGTCATAATTTGCATATTATACATTCTATTAAAAAAATTTATAAAAAATAAATATCTTTTCTCGGACGGAAAATTCTACAATAAAAATAAGTAAGCATATCTTTCGATATCAATTTGAATTTATCTTTTTGTTTGTTTGTCTCAAAATTGATTTTTTGTTAATTCTAGCATGTCCCCTTTCAATAGACTAGTACCCCACAGTTTGGAAAACACTGACCTATGGTATTTACGAATTGAGAAGTCAAGAGTTTTTTGTAGGCGATTTTTTAGAAGTCAGACTTTTTCACGTGACACCAACCGGTTGCCGACTGCTAATATAGCATGTTGCGGCCCGCTTAATATAGCAAACAAATGTATGTTGCCCGGGGGGGAAAAAGGTTGAGAACCACTGCTCTAACAGAATCTGCTGGCAAAAATAAAAAGAAAATTGGACAAAAATTTGGCCAGTTTAAGCGAGACCGATAAGAGGAAGCTACTGAATATGTTTTCAAACTATGTCCAGGCAGCGCCAGGCACACTTTACTAGTATCTTCATAATTCTGAAAAAGTTTTATCACACAATAACATTATATAAAAGTGACATCATATTTTCGAAATTGAATTCTTCATTTGATAAAGATCAATTTTTCTCATAGTACAAATCATCCGTAGCATTTTAAGGATTCGACATAAGCATCTTACAGAATTTGTTATTATAAGCGTAAACCTTTGTCCGTGGTAGTGTTTTAACTCAAGAGAACAGCCGTGCCAATTTATATGAAAATCAATATCGGAGACAGTTACTGAAGACTGTTTATTCTAATTATAATTAAAGTCGATTAATAAAGACTCAGTTATAGTCAAGACATTTTTTATAATTCATAAATATTGTAATTTACTATCTCTTAATTTTTCATAAAATTTCATAATGAAGCAATATTAATGATCACAAATTTATCAAGATTCAATGATTTTTTTATTTTATTTTTATTTTTTTGTTTCTATAGAGGACACTTAGGACGAGTAACCAATCAAATCTGCAAACTAAATTACAGTCGTTTCCGCTTAATTGGAACATGTTAGGACTCATCCATTTTGATCCAATTAAGCGGCTGCTCCAGTTAAACGAACTAATAATAAATTCTAAAATAAAATATGTAATGCGTAGGTAAATAAATAATTAGGTAAAAAATAATAATAAGGTACCTATTTTAATGCTTTATTAAAATATGTACTTAATTATTAGCTTTTTAGCGATTTCCTCTGACTTCGTCTTCAGCACTGGGCCGCTGATATTCACGCCTCGCCCGCTAGCTATAGAAAACTATTGATTTAATGCTTCTTCGACTTCTGAATCCTTTCCATCAGGCTTTCTTTTGGATGTTCCTGGAATTTCTTTCTGTAATGCCCACTCCTTACGCAGTTGATTTTCTTGTTGTAGGAGACGCGCTATGGTAAATTTTGGTACATCAGTTATATCAGCGAGTCTACGATAGCTTATATTAAATGGCTGACTTTTAATTTTATCCAACAAAGCAATTTTACGCGAAAGTGTAAAATCAATTCTTGGCATCTCGGTAAAGATTTAAAAATTTTAAATAAAATTTAAAATCGACACTGTAAATGACACTAAGTACAGTAACAGTAGACTCTTAAGCAGACGCACACCTGCCAGACGCACGACGTAGATAACTGATTCGCATCAAGCTAGTGTTGCCAAATAATAGTGTACGCAGCAGGGCCGCCGAGAGAAATTTTCGGGCCCATGACAAGTCTGTTGCCCGGGCCCTACTTAAAAAAGTGTATCACTTTGGTTTAATAAAAAAAGCCATATAAAACATTAAGTATGAATTATAACAAATTATCACAAATTTATCAAGATTCAATGATTTTTTTATTTTATTTTTATTTTTTTGTTTCTTTACCTGCAAAATCTTTTTAAAAATAAGTTAATACAATATATATTTCAAATGTTAAAGTTTGTTTGTTAAATAATGTCAGAGCATTGGGAGAACGAGGTCGAACGCAAAGAGTTAAGGATGGTCCCCACTTTCCGCCGCGGAAAGCGGAACAATCAAAAACCGTCGCAAATAAACGCGGGAGCAATTCCGCTTGTGGATTCCCACAGTCGCGATAAGCTTCGCTTTCCCCAAGATTCTTAGCGCCGTCCCCATAATTCATTTCGTATAAAACAAAATGGACGCTAAACACCAAAAGGAACTCACTGTTTACGAAATGCTGTTAACTGCAGTAAATGAGGAAACAAACAAAATCGAGGAAGAGAAAATGTTGGATCGAAAATATCGCCGTCCCCATAATTCATTTCGTATAAAACAAAATGGACGCTAAACACCAAAAGGAACTCACTGTTTACGAAATGATACTAACAACTGCAGTAAATGAGGAAACAAACAAAATCGAGGAAGAGAAAATGTTGGATCGAAAATATTTATAAGAAGAAATACGAACAATGTTTCTATGCAATTTTGATTAGAGATGAGATTTAATGAAAGAGAATCCCACCTTCTTGACTCTCAAGGTTGCCAACCATTCAATGTTACAAAATGCATAGATTTCATTGGTGGATGTTATCTCGACAAATTTTACCGTCGCGGAAAAGTTGAATCCATCTAGACATTGGACGATAGCGGTTTTTACTCTGCGGTATGACGTCAAAACCGCGCTGCTTTATCCACAACACGCAACACGCGCGTATTTTGCCGCGGTTCCGTGCTAGTGGGAACCAACTTTTAGTCGCAGTCATCGAGTTATGGTCGCAGTAGAGTCTCCATATGGTCCTCCTTATTTTTGATTTTAATCATCTTTTACTTTGTTTAATATAATAAATTATTTATTTTACAAAGGCGTTATTCTATTAATATCCACATATAATAGTAACCGATTAATTATTTTTTATGACAAAATGAACAGCTATTGTATTAAAAATTACTTAACTAAATTCTTATTGTCGTATCCTAGATTATTAAAGAAAGATCTTGACTAAAATCAAAAAATTTATTCAATAAAAACTAGTTAGCCAAACTTTCATGTAGGCGGTATCTCACCTTTCTTACACGTCTCTTAATTGATCCTTTCAATTTAGTGATTTTAAAAGATGTAAAAATATATTTCTAACTTTGAAAGGTAAATTCAAAAAATGTCTTAGGCATAATACGACACATATAAACGTTTGAATTGCATTATTGCCACGATTTACATTAGAATATGGAGTTAATCAAATTGGCTTCTGAAATAAATTAATTATTATTCATTGGCCAAAAAATTTTTGTCATTTAGTGGTGTTAAGCCTAACTATTAAGAAAATTTATTTTTATTATAAATAGTTAATCAAGTGTATTGACACTATAATTTAAAAAGATGTTTAATAAAGGCTGTGCTACAAGAAAGCCTAAAATGAATCTTGTATCTTACGATATACATCTCCTTAATATTAAGTTAATAAGTTATTACTTGTTTATTAAAAAAGACTTATTGTAATTTGTTTGCTTTCATTCCGCTTTGCTGCAAGTTTGCGCAAACATTCTCAATAGCAAAAATATTAATGCGGGCTCTGAAGTTATAGACATCTAACATATATGTCAGCCGAAAGAAAACTTTAATATATTTCAATAAAAATCACTACCACAAAGCTATGTTAAGTTATAGACATCTAACATATACTGTATGTCAGCCGAAAGAAAACTTTAATATATTTCAATAAAAATCACTACCACAAAGCTATGTTCGATATACTAACAAGTAAGATCGAATAATCGACATTTTACTGTACTGTATATTTATTATTGTTATTAATTAATTAATAAGATATAGGAGTATATTGTTCTAAAGTAATATTAAAATACAAAAAACAATTTTATGAAAATGTTTACTTAATATTTCATATATTTTATAAGAATATTTATCTTAATTAAAGTTAAATGAAAGATTACGCACATGACTATACTCCGTCTTTTATCAGCATTTGTGAATAATTACTTTTTATAAATAAATTAAAACTATGCCTACAGTACTAAAAATATATAAATTCATATGCAATAAAAATTTAAATTTAATATACAAAAAATTATTTAATATTATATATTATACAAACATTAAATAGTTATATAGTTTAGTATATGTATATGTATATGTATATATATATATATACTAAAAAACATTAATATAATATAATTACTAATTTGATTTTTTATAGTTACTCTATGCTTTTTTCATTTCACTATTAAACTCAATGGATTTCTAACGTTAAATTCCTATAAATTCTGGTTTATTAATTGAAATTGTGTTGTGTTAATTATACATACTGTATAATTTCATTAATTTCTCATGAACAGTTAGATTAGCGTTAAAGCATCGCCCACGAGGTCAGTAACATAATGAAATTAACTATCGGAAGAATAGTGTTAAGATTAGCAGAAGTCTGTAATTATTTAAAAGTTTGAATATGCTTACGCGCATAATTAATAATTAATATGATATATTTTTTACAACTTTTCATGCTTTAATAAATATTTAGGAAGTATATTAAATTATTTAAAAACCATGAATATAATTAAAAAAAAAAACTAATAAAGCGCTTTTGGAATCTATCATCTAAGGCCGTGTCCCACGTAAAAGCGACGCGACACTGTGCGATGCGATACTACAAATGCGATGCTACACTATGAGTAACAGTCTGTCCCACGAGAACCGCTTCTGAAGCATCTATAATGAAATATCGTCCCACTATTTATCTATTAAATGCTAATTATCTCTATATTAGCAGAATCAAATTTATTATCTTTAATGGGCGACTTTAGATATCTTTGATTGGTTGGAGGGCCATATTTAAAATTAAAACTTTACAGGAAAAAAAGAGATTTTTTTTTTATATGATTTTTAACTGCATATTTACAATTTTACATTTTAATTTTCTTAAAATGCTAAGCCTTAATTCATGTTCAAAATTATAAATTATAGTAGTTTTTATAAGTTTTAAATGTAAGTTTTGCATTAAAAAATTCTGTTTTATTGAATCTCAATACAATTTATAAGAGTGTTTTTTAAAGTAGTTTTCAAATATTTCATTGAAAAACGTAATTTTTCAATGAAATATCTGTAATTTTTTATGATTATTTTTTCAAACGTAATTTGTCAATGAAATATCTAATTTTTTATGAACATCTTTTATATATTCTTCCAATTAAATAAATGCAACGAGAACTGCAATAAAGGGCATATTGGGTCACCAGTTGAGACGAGTTGAGATTGCTACTTTATATTTTACTGTATAGATCACAAAAAAAAGTAGGAATTGTGTATACTGTCACAATATATATTGTTTTAACTTAGATAGCATACTGACATTATTGTTAAATCCTAAAAAAATCAAACTAAATACAAATTTGCTTTGTGTGTGTCACTTCAAAGGTTACTGCAAACTGACAAAAGTTTTTCTGCAATTGGAAATCACGAAATGCATACTAGCCAATGCTCTTCTCTAACTTAATAAAATAGTTACCATAATTATAGTAACCTGATTTAGCTCAAATTCTTTATCAAGTTCATATTGATAGCAAATACTCATCTTTAGAATTTAATAACAAACTTTCTAGCATTTAAAACTTAGAAAAATATTTTAAAATGAACATTAGTTTTTGATGGCCACTATTTTTTAGGCATAAAATTAAAAAAATTCAGTAATCTATAATGTTTTTTTCCTTAAATTAGTCTAGTTATAGATTATGTTCATTATTTTTTTAAAATACTACTAATTAGAAAAAGTTAAAACTTTTTATTTTATAACTAATAAGAAATATCTGATATTAAACAATATATAAAAATTTTACATCTTGATAATCAATACATATATTTTTCAATCAATAAATTTCATATTTTTATCATATAATTTTGTTTTTAATTCATGTTGATTCGTATAAAGTTTTAAATATTTTGAATAAGGGTTTAGTATAAATTAAAGAATAAGGACAAAATTTAAAATTAAAATAAAAGCATTTTTATGTTTTTATTTTAATTTAATTTATTCTAGATTTTTGAAAATTCTTTGACAATTCTTACTTTAATATCATTCGAGTAAATTATCATTGTTAAATAAGTTTCAATGTCTTTAAATTAAAATAGGATGATTGCAGTTCTTATTCTTATTGTTGAATCAATACTCAAAATTACTAAGTTGGAATATTGATTAGATCATTGTGTGCAAGTGAAAAATTGTCTTTATATATTTTTTTTATTTTCAGTTTTTTTCGTATCCCATTTTTAGAAACTGTTCTGTTAATCATTATTTAATGGAAAAATAAGGTCACTATTATAATAACTATCGAAAATAATTTTTTTCAATATGAAATGGTAAAAATTATTAAGGAAAAGAATAAAAGTTTAATAATATCTGAAAATATATTAATAAATTAAAATTATTATTTTTATCTCTCTTTAAACAGAAATTTATTTTAATGCTTATTTGTATGTTAGCCTATTTTTTCTTTCATGTATATTTCTAATATAAATTATATAAATTAAGATTTTTGGTACAATTTCATGCATTGTAAAACCCGAAAAAATTGTACCAATCGATAGGGGGGGACGAGATATGCAAAATATCCTTAGTGAACTATGGGTCAAAGGTCAAAGGTTAACCATTTTTTGGTACAATTTCATGCATTGTAAAAACCGAAAAAATGGTACCAATCGATAGGGGGGACGAGATATGCAAAATATCCTTAGTGAACTATGGGTCAAAGGTCAAAGGTTAACGAGAATAGAAGCTAAAAGTTTCACTTGCGGCATAGGGTTTTACACCGTGTTTCGCCTCGCTACGGTGCAGCGCGACGCGTCTCGTTCCCATTCTCTGCTGTCTATGGCGGCAGTGAAACTTTTAGCTTCTATATCTCGTTAACCTTTGACCTTTGACCCCTAGTTCACTAAGGATATTTTGCGTATCTCGACCTCCTATCGATCGGTACCATTTTTGTTGGGTTTTGCAATGTATGCAATTGTACCGATTTTTTAATGAAATATTTCATCCAAATTATTTTTCTGTTTTATAAATCTCATAAGCATATTCAGTAAAAGTTTATTTGAAATGTTTTTTGGAATAGTTCTTAGAAATGAGTCTTTTAAACTGAAAATTCTATTTATTTCATTGTTGCAAAAAAAAAAACATCTTTAGGAATGATTAAATGCTATCACATTTAATTAATATATAAATTACTAATCCTTAACAAACTTAATTATTATTCTACAAAATATACAAAGCTGAAGATTTATATATACAGTATATTAAATATACAGTATATTTAATATACTGTATATATTTACTCTACCATTTGGCCCCCAGAGCCAAAACAAAATAGGGACCCAGCCCCCAGTTTCGAATTTTCAAATTTATTCTTTTCCACTCTTCAGGAAATCGTTAGCACCTTTTGCACTTTTAATATTTCGGTTCTTGACCCAACGATTTGGTCTCCAGAGACAAAATAAATTCGATGAGACTAAGCTGATATTTGCTTCTTTATTGAAGTCATTCATCATAAATCACTTCATAACATATCTACTTATGCATAGAAATACCATAATTTACTAGCAATTATTATAAACGAAATAATTCTTTCTAAATACAAAAAGTATTATAAGATATCAGTCTATGCTTATTTAACCACATTATTTAAAAGAACTTATAATGAAAATAAACTAATATCAAATTCTATTAATTCTTAATCACTTAATGGACTTGGTAATTTGACTATTTTCTTTCATAAATCTCTAAATGAACATACTCTTAAAATATGAATTATTTGGTAAAATATGAATATTTCGCAGAAAATTTTTATTTTGAAATAAAACTTATTTAAAAAGCATAATATTCACATTTATTCCTTTTCCTTAGGGGCCAAAATTAAATAAAGCATTATTTATTAGTCCATGCAAACGGAAATTTTAGAATGTTCATATCACATATATAATATACATACTTTTGTGTATGTAATATGAATACACATTTGTTTTAATTTTATTATTTTTTGTCCTATTATGAAATTATTTCTATAAGT
>AYEL01076485.1:0-52621 GCA_000484575.1 Olivierus martensii
ATATCCTTAGTGAACTATGGGTCAAAGGTCAAAGGTTAACGAGATATAGAAGCTAAAAGTTTCACTTGCGGCATAGGGTTTTACACCGTGTTTCGCCTCGCTACGGTGCAGCGCGACGCGTCTCGTTCCCATTCTCTGCTGTCTATGGCGGCAGTGAAACTTTTAGCTTCTATATCTCGTTAACCTTTGACCTTTGACCCCTAGTTCACTAAGGATATTTTGCGTATCTCGACCTCCTATCGATCGGTACCATTTTTGTTGGGTTTTGCAATGTATGCAATTGTACCGATTTTTTAATGAAATATTTCATCCAAATTATTTTTCTGTTTTATAAATCTCATAAGCATATTCAGTAAAAGTTTATTTGAAATGTTTTTTGGAATAGTTCTTAGAAATGAGTCTTTTAAACTGAAAATTCTATTTATTTCATTGTTGCAAAAAAAAAAACATCTTTAGGAATGATTAAATGCTATCACATTTAATTAATATATAAATTACTAATCCTTAACAAACTTAATTATTATTCTACAAAATATACAAAGCTGAAGATTTATATATACAGTATATTAAATATACAGTATATTTAATATAATATATATATTTAATATATATATACTGTATATATATTAAATAGTTAATGTAATTCACTTTCCAGTTTATTTCCGTTTCTAAAAGTTTGGCAGTAAGTTTTTCCATCAAGGAGAGAAATGGAAAAGTCTCTTCATCTTTTATTTTGGAATCTATGGGGCGGTATGTATAGTCAGTTAAGAAAGATATCCTGGATTTAGGCCAACTTTAAGATTCAGAATCCTTGGAAATTGGAAACTCAGTAGAATTGGATGAAGAATTCTTGGAAACTGTCCAATTACTGATTTATCACGTGCAAAAACCATTTTAAAAACTTGTCTGTAGTATGAACCAAGTTATATGGTTTTTAAGGCAACAGACTAATAATCGCTTCTAGTGATTAAACAAGAATGAATTTAAAAGTGTTAATTTTAATAATAATTGTTTAGTTGATATTTATTACTTATAATTAGAACAATTTTTTAGTAAATAACCTGTACTATCAATAGATGAAAAATATAGATTAATTAATCTTAAAAATTATCAATTTATAAATTATCTGTTATAATAATATAAATTATAATTGCGGCATTATAATTTTTTACATATAAACAATAAGTTATACATTTAAATATTACATCAGTTGAAAAAACTTTATCAGATATCTAACGAAAATAAAATTATTTTACAACTTGTTTAAATAATAATTACTTACTAAGTTTATTATTACTCATTTAAAATTTAAATTCGTATAAAAAATGTCATCTTTTTTAAAAGTTGTTGATTTCCTGTTTTGATTAATAATCTAGTTTATTCGGAATGTATTATCATCTAAAAATCGATATTAGTAAGATTTTCTTCGTTGTAAACTTTCTCTTTTACTCTCTTGTCAATTCTTTTTATTACTGAGGTTATTCACACTTCCTTTCATGTTAAAAAAGTACCAGTTTGCTTTATATAAAAATAATCTGAATTGACATTTATTATACATTCATGGATAAATTGCAGAGTAAGCTTATATTCAATAACTTACAAAATTGCAGATTACGTTATACATAATTTCCATTTAAAGATTAAGAGTGTGTTGATTTAAACAAGACATTATTCAGTATTTATTATGAACATATGTTTATGTCGCCCCTTTTTCATTTGGCTTTTCTATGGGTCCTACAGTTACCAGTTTTCTATACTACAGAATTAAATTATACATTTAAAGTATTTTTTAAAATATTTCAAAAATATAATTTGTGCATATTAATGTCTATAAGAGAATGTTGTGTAGGTCGATGATATACGGAAATTGCCATAGAAAACTATTTCTTAACTATAAGAATCTTATTAAAATGTCACATTTTTATCTTTCAAAATACAACGGTTTTATATTGGTTATTGAAGATATTCTTCATTGTTTTTCTTCATCTATTACTTTCCATTATCGAAAATTGGCGAAAGATAATAAAGGAAATGCCGAATTACTGAATAATGTCAGTTACATCCTATCATTAATATACTGTATTGTTTAAAGTAAGTAGTTATTTAAATTTCAATATGCATTATATTTTCAAGAAAACCAGACAAAATCGGATATCAAGAGTGCAATACATTTTGGCTCCCCGATATCCCCAGATAGTGATGAATCCTCGAGGAAGCTTGAGAAGCAAATCCTCCTCCGACTATATTTGAAAAAATATTTAATTTACTGTATATTTTAAAAATCTAGACTATATAAAAATGAAATCGCTAGTTATGAGTAATAATTAAAATGTAAATAGAAATTTAGATTTAAATGTAATACTGTATATGCTTTTAAAAATTATTTTTTAGTCTTCCAAAAGTTTTTTCTTATTCCGCAATTGTCCCCAGAGATGCAGCCTAGTGAAGGCAGAGAGGGGCGACTGCTTCCAGATGTCACGAGCCTCCGAAAATATTTTAAGTTACAGCAGTCGCAATAATTTTTTCGTAGGATCGGTCAATTTAGATCATATATAACCGATTGAACTTCATATATGCCTTATTCCTCTAATAAGAGAAAATCCGCAGGTGGCGCTGTACCCTAAAAAATGGCGCCGCCTTATAATAATTTGTTATATACGTTTGTGGAAGTTTTAGAGATTTATACTCCAAGTTTATGAGATTTAATGACAAGATTTTCGCTCATTTATATGAGCGGGTAATATCTAGTATTAATCATTTTCCATTTTATGTATACCGCAGAAACAAGATGCATAACCGATAATCGAATAATTACACAACTCTAACCGATATTCGGCTAAAACCGAAATAACAACCCTAGTTGAAAACTCTTACTTTACCCACCCGACGAACCGCCGATTTGTTGCGCATTCGGATATTAGGGACATCGCTTATAAGGGACAAAAAAGTGTAGGTCCCATCGATTCCCTTATAACCGGCTTCGACTGTGTGTTTTTATTCAATTCTCTCTATTTTCATGCCTATATAATAATTAATAAAAATAATATATATATATTTATTTATTTAATTATTCAATTCTATATATATATAGAATTGAATAATTAAATACAGTCAATCAAAAAAGTATTGGGACACAACAAACTGTCAATCATTTATTGAAAAATAAATAATTAATACACTGAAATTAATACTGTTTTCACTACAGTCACTACATAGAACTAAAACAAAGTTTTTAATCTTAAAAATTCAAGAAAAATAATATGAAATAAATAAGAAATGCCACACATCTTGTATTCAAAGTGAAAATCACGCTCAAAAAAGTATTGGGACATAGAGGAAAAAGTCCAAGAAATAGCCATAATTTGGCAGAATTGTCATTTAACATGCACTATGTAAGAGATCTGAAATTGGAGAAGTTTATTTTAAGGTGATTTCAATCAAACTTTCAGTATAGGTCGGAAAGTATTTCTTATTTATCTCATATTATTTTTCTTGAATTTTTAGATTAAAAACTTTGTTTTAGTTCTATATAGTGACTGTAGTGAAAACAGTATTATTTCAGTGTAGTTATTATTTATTTTTCATAAATGATTGACAGTTTGTTGTGTCCTAATATTTTTTTGATTGACTATATTCATAAAACTATCACCATTTAATAGCAATACAATAATAAATATAAGAAATATTTTATAATAATTTTATAAATGTATATAAATTATTGTTCTGATCGCTCTATGATTTATTCCCATAAATTTTCAAACTGGTATGTTTTTCAAGTGCCATATATCCTGCCATTATTGATCAAGTTGATACTTACAAAAAACATTTTTACTTTTTCTATACGAAATACATTAGTGAAAATGTTGTTAAGTCATGATTTCCATATATCATTATTACTAAAATGTGAACGAAATCAGAAATTCCATATTTTTCGCTGTAGATAATCTATGAAATGGAATTGTGTAGTATAGTCTGCATTAGGTACAAAGTATCCGAGATAATGTATTCGATGTTATCTTTGATATACTTTTATGATATTTTTCTAATCATATATGAATTGAATTTATCAGTCAAAATTTAGATGATATTTGAAATTTAAAAATAATTTTTATAACTTTAAAATTTTACTAAAAAACTCTCTCATTTTTACTGTGAGATACTTGTTCCTGATTGCTAGTTTGATCCAAATTCATTAAATAGATTTTCTAGAATTTCATATTCGACGAGTTTTGTTATCCGAAAAAAAAAAAACTTTTAGCTTTAGGATAGTCTGATTGCAAATACGTTACTACAATATGTGTAGGCAAGATATCTTAACGGCAAAGCATATTTATTATGGCGAAAAGTCTCTTTAAAAATGAACTTGAAAAATCTTTTTTAATATATTTGGACTAAAATGATAAATGGGAATAGATTTCTCATAGACAGTATATATATTTAATATTACAGTATTTAAATTAATAATTATAAAAATTATTTTTGATATGTAAAATTTTTGATTTGATATCCTGAAAATATAGCTCAAATATTGTACAAATCAATATTAAAAATCTTTATGAAAGGAATATTAAATGAAATAAACAATGAATTCATGGATATTTTCTATACACATGACTGCATAATATGTTTAAATTCGAAAATGAAACTAGAAATAAAAATTTGAAAACTTTTAAATTTCATAATAAAAAGATTACCCACATTCATAGTTTTTCACTGTTTTGCAGATTAAAATCTACTTCTGAAAAATAGTGATTAATGTCAAATTAAGAAAAAATATACAAAAGTAAATGCAATCAAACCCCGATAAGACGCCACCATCCGTTCGGCGATGATTTTGGCGTTTAATCGGGGTTGGTGGTTTATCGAAAACACATGTAGTATAGAAATGAACATGAACTCCGAATTTATTAAATTTAATAAAATACAGTACATTTATATTTAGCATTCAAACTTAACATTTCTAGAAAACTGTATATTTTACAGTATAGTATATGTATCATATATGTACAGAACTATATAGAAAGCATGTCCATCTGCTGTTCTGATCCTCTACTTTGAGTTCTCTGTAAAGTACAATGTACACAGCTTATTGTACAGCATGGTCTATAAATATATATGGTCATCCCACTTCGACGCCATTTCTGTAAGGTTTTTGAAATCCCATCACTAGAGGCGCTGTATACACGTAGGGCTCAATTCGTATTTGTAACCTGATCTAGACTGTTGTTAGAGTAATAATTTTATTTATTTTTTGACGAATAATGCCAATATGTTGTTTTATGTCTGGCTGCAATTCAGGATATAGATCCTGTAAGGAAAAACACCATATGTTCAAGGTAAAACAAGGAAACTATGAGCAGCTCAGGGAATGGAAACGACTTATACCACGAGCAGATCGTGAATTTACGTTTAAGGATTCAGTATGCGATCTTCATTTTGATCAGAGATATATTATTCGTGGCAGCAGATGTGATATCTCATATTTGGAATTTTATTTTCGATGGGAGATATATTACAGTTAGAAGAATTTGAAAATTTTTATATATGTTCTTGGCCAGTTGTAATATATCTGTTACAATTTTTCCAATTACTCTTTCTACAATCAATATTCATTAAATTTTTATAAATAAAGCTAATTTAGATTTTTTAATAAAATTATATAAAACTCATCACAGAAAAATAATAGAATTTTACATTTGGAATTCTTGTTTCACAAATAATGAAAATACTTTATTCACATTATTCCTTGATAATGTTGCTATTATCAAGGAATTATGCTTTATTTACCAACTTACATTAAAATGCAACAAGTTTTACTTCAAATGCCCAAAGTATGTCAGTTCTGATCCAGAAATTTTAATAAATAAAGTTTTTTCAGCATTTGTATGATCTTTGTGCTCAGATACAATAATTAGTCCATCAAATAATTTATTATTATTTATTTTTTCAAACGGAATTATTATACTGGGCATTACACTGAAATACATTTTCAAATTTTGTTTAAAAATTTTTTAATCCATTTTTTGTAGAATTAATGATGACAAAATCTTATTGTTAGTAATTTCGGAGCAATTAGAATTGTATAAATTGGCATTATTTCAAACACATTTGAAGAATCGAAGAAAAACAGGTCACAACTGCAGAATTGTTGACTTAAAAATGATAGTTGTGAACTAACCTTAAAAATTTTGAAATATTATTTTTTATCATTTAAGTTCATAAAACGTTAAGGATAACTCTAAGGTGTTTTCATTCTAATTTATCAAAATATACCGAAATTCCTGCTAAAAACATTTTGCAGTATTATGTTTGAGCTATAAGCTTCTATAAGTAAGTCTATAGAAATTCGTCTGCTATGACCATAAGACAACATAATGCTAAGACCATAAGTGTAACAACAACGCCGCCCTAGTAATTAAAATTTAGACCTTCACATTTTTTCTTGTTATCGGTAGGAGTGGGATGACCATATATATTTATAGATCATGCTAACAAAATTATTTTTAATGCTTAAATTTGAATCTAAAATTAAAATAATAGAATCTTACAACTTTAACAAAATAAAGGTTTTACTGTAAATAAATACTGTCAAATTTAATTTGTGACTCCCCTCTAAATTATTTTCTGCAGTATTATGTTTGAGCTATAAGCTTCTATAAGTAAGTCTATAGAAATTCGTCTGCTATGACCATAAGACAACATAATGCTAAGACCATAAGTGTAACAACAACGCCGCCCTAGTAATTAAAATTTAGACCTTCACATTTTTTCTTGTTATCGGTAGGAGTGGGATGACCATATATATTTATAGATCATGCTGTACAGTATCTTTATTTGCCCCGTACGTAATAAACGATGCAAACGATCTGTTCTTAAATTTTCTACAACGTATGTATGAACCAGGCTTAAAGATAACCGTGACTAACCGTTAACTCCATCTCTCCCACCTGCTGCTTACAAATGAATCCAGAGAGCTTTTAATACTGTATATACAGTACTGATGAACTTCGGGATGTAAGTCACCTTATATGCCCCTGGCGGATTAACGAGGACAAATACAATACCAAAAGAAATATTTATTTAGAAGTTTCTATTGGCGGATGGCGTCTTATCGGGGTTTGCCTATTCCATTAACATAGGGAAGATCCGTTCTGCGAAATTTCTTGGCGGTCAGCGAGGGTGGCGGCTTAACGGGTGGTCTTATCGGGGTTTGACTGTATAAAATTTAATGCTATTTTTTTATATTATAATAATTTTTGAATCTGTCTTAATGTGGTAAACACAAACTAGGCTTTTAAAAATGAAAAGTAATTAAATTGCTTTAAGAACCACGAATGCAACAGTAAAAAAAAACTAATAAAGTGCTTTCGGAATTTAAATCCGTCTTAGGTCGTGTCACACGTGCAAGCGACGCGATGCTCTATGATTAGATACTACGAGCGACAGAACACAAACCAATAGACATAACATCGACGCATCCCACGCGTGTATCGTTGTGCCGCGTAACATCGCCTGCTGTATAATATAAATTACTGTACAGTAGTTTGTTTTTCTGAAGCGACAGATGCAAATTATTATGGCTACCAAGTTCTTATAAGGGAAATTTATAAAAAGTAACCTGTATTATGGAAAATGAGAGATAAAAATTACCATTACATAATAAACTATTTACCATACTACCCGCATTCTGATTTGGTTTAAATTCCTTGTGGCTAGGATCATTAAAAAATATTTACAAACGAAAGTTTAATAAAGAAACTTATGTTGTAATGTTCTACAATTTTTCATGCTTACTTTTATATTATTATTCAGTTCAATAAATAAATCTTACAAGCAAATCATTTAAAAATATTTTTTCATTTAATATATAATGCCGTGTATATATATTGATGAGTTATTTTATCCTGTGACTAGCCATGTTAACCGGCGTTGCTCAAGAATTTCAGGTTAATAATGTAGCTTATGTGACAACTCTTACGTGATCATGACGTCACACATGGGTAGTAACTAGTAATAAAAAAAATCTTAAATTAATTTAAGTGAATTTATAGGTTAGGTTAGTGTAAATTAAACCACTCTTTTCGAGCCCATCACAAACATTCATCTATTATAACATTTCGAATCCATGGACTTTTTGTTTCCAATATCAATTGTGATTTAACCAGTATATTATGTCTAGGGCTGTGTAAAGCCCCCTTTCCTACAATCTATAATGTCGTAGTATATTATGTCATAATATTGTCGCCATCACGACGACAAATACTTATTGTGACGTCATCCATTGTTACGTGACCTTGACCCAGTGAATAGGCTTTCTGAATAAGTTGACAATGTATCATACAGAAATATTTTATCATATTCATTTAATATGATATTTAGAATTCATTGACTTTTTTGTAATTTATGCAATATATTATATCATGATGACGTCATACCAACGACGACATGACGTATCATGACATCACGTCAGGTCCGCCTTATTCATTAGGCACAGTGCCAAGGTCTATGAAAATTTTAGGGCTTATGAAAACAGGATTAATAAGTTTTACAGGACTTGGGAAGGAAAACAAAATTTAAAAATAAAGATATTTTATATTTTCATATACAAAAATTATAAACAGAAATTTTTTAAAATAGAAATACTGTAGATTTATTAAGCAACAATTCTTGAAAACAAACTACTGTATTATGAATCACACTTATTATATAAAAATCACATTCAACATATACAGTAAGATTGGTTATTAAGGTATATTTATTCTGTGGCATTTTTTATTTGTAATTCTCTTATAATTTTGTCAATGAGTACTTGTTTTAATATTTCATTTTCTATAGAAAGGACTGAAAATATTACTGAAGGTCGATAAGACAGTTTTTGGAATAATCCCTTTCTGTCGGTAATAGTACGTCGAGACAAGGCGGGATGTCGAATACAAGAATACTTAGAACATATATAAACATTAATGCGGCACTGCATCATGCATTGTTACGTCAACGTATCAAAGTGCGTTTCTGACATCATCCCTTGTTACGTCACGATGAATTCATACCGTGTGAAGAGATGTCATCCAGAATTCCACACAATTTTGAAGAGTTTAAATGAAGGTATTTTCGTTTTCACCCCAAAATTCTTTACCCCCTGGGGCGATCTGCGGGTCTGCCAGAAGTCTCCATATAAAGTTTGGTCCTCAGAAGTCAAACGGTACGGAGCAGGCAGAGAAAAGACAAATACTCCATTTTATATATAGAGATAATTATTCATTATATATATATAGTAAATTATATATATAATTTATATTTTATGTTAAAAAATATAATAAACAAAACACTGATGATTACTTTTGGATGAGAGTTAGGTCAAAAATAATAATGACAAAATTATTTTTAATGCTTAAATTTGAATCTAAAATTAAAATAATATAAACTTACAACTTTAACAAAATAAAGGTTTTTACTGTAAATAAATACTGTCAAATTTAATTTGTGACTCCCCTCTAAATTATTTTCTACATTCAAGGGGATTATGATCAACATCCTGAGGAATGTTATAGTTTTGTTTTTATTGTTCCAAAGTTGAAATTAAAAATTTTAAATATTCATAATTTATATAAATAACATTTCTTAAAAATTTTATATGTACAAATTAAAACGAATTTCCAACTTCTATTTAATTTGATAAAACGGATTAAAATTTTCGATTTAAAGAAAAGTATTCTGCAATATATAAAAATACTATACTATAGTGTTTATTTGTATATACTTGTCCGGTTCTACATAAAAAGAACTTTATATCAAAGCATAAAAAATCAGTTTGGATTAAAAGTATCAATATTATACAATAATAAAAATAGAATTTCAAATAATATTCAAGAGAAACGTAAATTTTTCACTTTTCAAATACTATACAGTGGACTCCCGTACAACGCGAGGGATACGTTCCGCGTTATAAGAAATCGCGTAATACGAGAGACGCATTATCAATTTTATGCAAATTTAAACTTGTCTCTTGAGTTTCAGCACTAATCGTATATTACTAATGAGATGTGTGTTAGTTTTGAATACGATTTTATTGTGTGTAGAGTGTTAACTTGTTTTAAGGAAGGTTTCTTTTAATAAAGGAAAAAACAAAAGAATATAGGTAACTAAATTTTAAAAAATATTATACACAAGTAGACCCAATATAGCACGGACTCCGAAAACGCGGATTCATATAACCCGATGGAAATCTTGCTAAAGTTGTCATGGAAACCAAATAAACATCGTTTGGTTTTTATTACAATCAATGGATATTAGAAGTACAGTAAGACCCCGTTTAACGCGGGGGATACGTTCCAAGGAAACCAACCAAGCGCTAAATGAAACAGCGTTAAACGAGGTCATCCTAACACGTAAATAATAGGAATAGGTGAAACAGGACAGTGAATAAAAAATATACGTACTGTTTTTTTTAATTTTATTTTATCACATATATTATTACTATTTTATTACATTAATTTATAGGCATTTTTCATTGCTAATATCTATTTGTATTCCATAAATCATTCATGAAAATCAAAAATATCTGAGTAAATAATTTGTTTGTGACAAGGAATATTCTTCCTCATTTGACATTGTTTTCTCGTTAAGAAGTCATTTAACGTTGTTTGCCTTTTCCTCTTTCGTTCAGCAAGCCATTGTCAATAACAAATTATCGCATCAGTGACACTTCTTGCCTTTGAACTTTTACCAAAATTTGTATTATTTTGTATAAACTGATTCATAATTTTCGTAATAGTGGCTAAATTTGTTTTGAGAAAATCCGTTACAAGTTCCGTAGCAGACTTTCGTATACATTGCCTGCATTAATATCAAACTCACTGCGAGATGGCATAGGAGTATCGAAGCAATAAATTCTTGCGATTTGGGATTTTTGTGAGTATAAGGGTTTGAAAAACCGTGCCAAAATGAATCAATAAAAAATATAGAATTCGGGAAAAAACCGCGTTATATCGAAACAGAGTTAAGCGGGATCTTACTGTAATGGATAAGTAACGTTAAAAAAAATTATCTACGTGTTATATGGGAATGTTTATTGAGGTCCGCCACGAACTATAGAGGGCGCTATGTGCAGGCGCAATGGCCACGAAAAGTTTGCCAGGATTTGTTATATCTAGCGTTCAATAATCTCGTACGAAATTCTGAAAATTCTCATATTTTTTGTGTATTTTTGAAACCGTTAAAACATACTGAAAGGATTGGTTAGAGAAGGAAATGTGGTAAACATAATAAAAAATAAACTTTTCTTAAATATAGAAACATTCATGTACCAAATAATAAATATTTTATTAATTATTTTTTGGCTTTATTATGTTAATTTTTCATTAACTTGATTATTATTCGGAATCGGATAATAAATCAATTCCTTCAATGCTGATTTCAGCTGAATCTAATTCTTCAGCTTCGGATATATTACTGCTATCGTTATTTTCATTATTCAAAATATTAATTTTAATTAAAATGGTAAAACTTGATTGAATTTCCAAGAAATCGTTAATCGTGCCATCAGCAATTCAATATTTTTCTGATAATGTTTTTATATATTTAAGACACGCTCGCTATATACTTGTATAATGAATATAATTTGAGTTTTATTGAAAACTTATATTGCGTTTACAAATTTTATTACAGAATATTACACTTATTACAATAATGTGATAAATATACTTATATTAAATTGATAAATTTGAAAAATTGAAAAATTAAATTACTGTGATGTAAATTTTGTAAAGTTTTTCTAAACTGCGTTTACTTAAAAATGCTGCAAGCCCCATTCCAATTGTGAAAGATACACTCCACAATTACCTGTTAATTGTTTGAAATGTTAGCGTTAAAAGTTAAAATACTTTAACTTTTCTTGCTATTTCCCCTAAATACAGCTTAAATGGAATGTCTACAAGTCCTCTTTACTTGAATGGACTAGGACTATACTCATTTCTCATTGATTAGAAACGAATGGAAAAAATAAGTATACAAACTGATAGACTAATTTTTGGTTGAAGAAAAATTTTTGATTTTTATTCTTTGGTTGAAGAAAAATTTTTGATTTTTATTCTTAAAGAAAAGAATTCTGAAAATTATCATAAATCTCTGGTACGAGATAGACGTATGCTCGTACCTCGTACATATCCAAAACCAGAATTCTCGCACATATATCAATCAACCTTGAAAAGATTCACCCTTTGAATAGTTCCAAAAAATCTGCTAGAGGTCATATCGAAACTTGGCGGATTATGGCGGATCTCAATAGCGTTGTATGAGTTCTAGTCGCAATTTTTTCGCCGCGTTATACAGGAGTTTACTGTATATGTTTCGATTATCGGTCCACTATAGCAACTTATCTTACGACTCGGCGCCTGCAGACTGATGACGATTCTAATTTAAATCTATACTAAAAACATTGAAGTTTAAAATCTGCTGAAGTTTCATTAAAATCAGTATGAAATTATTGTTTCATAATGAAATTCTGATTTAAATTATTTTTTAAATATAAATCAAGTTAGTTATTTATGGAACACATTATTAGCATTAATTAAATATTTGATTTAGTTATAAAAGTAAATTTTTATAGTTAAAATTAATTTATTTCTAAGAAACTAATTTTAAAAAAAATCGTTAAAATTGCTTTATAAAATGTCATTAGAAAAATGGAAAAATATTATTTTAATTAAAAGTAAGTTTGTGATATTAAGCTAATAAAAAATTATTTAATTTTATTTATTTTAAAATAAGGTTAAAACTTAGAATTGATAAATTTTCACTTATGTTAACAGGGGCATATGCTATCGATCGCAGTTATCATTAATCACATTAATTTAACATTACTATATTCCCAAAGAGATTGGATTGGAAAAAGGTCCGTAAAAGTTCGTTAAAATATGAATAAAATTTATTTAAGTTAAAATATGATAAATGATTACAATACTCGAAATTAAGATAAATATTTATGATATTAAATTGCAAATAGGCAATATGAGTTAAATTACTGTATTTGAATAATATTTATTTATATGAAAAAAAAAAGGTTTATGCATGGATAGGTTTATGAAACTTGACATCGAGAAAATCTTGTATTCAAAAAATTTAAAATGCAAGATATTTTATTTAATTTTTTTATTATGAATGTTTAAACTGATAAGGCAAAGTTCCTAATATTTTTATTATTCTTTTTAAATATAACATGATTATACGACAGATTATGCAAAATAATAATCTAATAAAGAAACTCTTATAACCTATGAAAACACGTTAGTATAACTCAGAGGTCCTGAACTTTTTCATTCCGTGTATCTTTAGCCTTAACATAAAACATCACGTACACTTCTAGAGTTAGTAACTTTATTTTTTTACAATAAGTCATTGAAGTGAAAAGTTCAAAATAAGCAGACAGATGTATACGCACGCTATTACGAAGTGGATATTACTTTCTTATTTTTTTTGAACTGTTATTTTTAAAAATTATTAATAAATAAATACCTGAATCCCGTGACTTGATGAGATTCCACGTCAATTGAATATCTAATGAAATTGTATTAATAGTTGCTTCATAACTTAAAAAAGTAATTTTTATTGTTTTAATCTACTGTGCTCATATTACTCGTATGTTTTTAAATATAATATATTTGTTATTTATAAAATACATGTTTGTTTTATGTAAATAAAGACGAATACTTATGTAATGGCTAACTTTTTTGCAACTACGTATTACATATATGTATTCAATATATCATTATAGTTCATTGTGTTCCATTGAATAAATTGTATACACCATTATCTATAATGTTGTATACAACATTATCTATAAAAATATATAAATTATTTATGTATGAACTTTTTATGTAAAAACGAAAATGTGATCTAGGATTATAATGCTGAATGCAATTCAAAATAAATCCCTTCGTATCTTCCCATCGCTTTTTTTTCATTCGGTCCTCTAAATCCTATTATTATATTTGTAATACAACATTAAATAAAAAATCATCTAAAAGATTTTAATGCCGATTTTAAGAAGCATGTCGAGCGCCTTTGCAAGCTGCGCTCATAGAGGCCTATTGTGCAATCTTCCAAGTACTAAAATGATTAATATATCTTACTACATTTCAAAATACTAATGGTTTTGAGTTTTATAACTGTAGATGCTTTCAATTAATGATGATGACTTATTTATAGTACATCTATTTAGAGATGTAGTTAATGAAGTTCTCAAAATTATCTTTTATATTAATAATGATATTGAATCAGTGAGTAATGGCATTACATAATTTAAGTGATGCTATCAAAATGCATTGTAAAAATTATATTATTATTATCATAGTATATTATAATTTTTATTCCCTTACGCTATATTAATAAAATTATAGGACAAATCTGTAAAATAGCTTTCTCAAGATGCAAATAAAATAGTAACGTTGTTATTTTTTTAATCATCTAACTACTGTATAATATTTTTCGATTGGATTTCTATAAGCAAATGGATTGGCTACCAGAAATATTAGAATAGCACGAGATATTTTTCGATATTTTTTAATAATTAAGAAAAAACACTTTTTTTATTTGTCATTTAAACAGGTTTCTTCTGCTAGTCTTCTATGAATATTTAATTAAAACAATTTGCTATAAAATGAGGTTTGCTAATACTTTTTTTATTTTAAAAGTTATATATAGCTTTTTATATTAGCAGTTTCACAAGTTTTTAAACTGGTGAAACTGCTGGTTTATAAATAAAATTTAATAAACTTAAGCTCATCCAAAACGAAGATTAAACCTGAAAACAAAGCAAATAATGTAATGATTATCGACTTCATTCGAAAGACAGAAGAATTATAATACCATGATAATCTTCACTGAAATACAAATACTGTCTAATATAGTATAATAAATGCTAAAATAAAATATTTCTGTGGATCATTAATAATTGCAATATATGTAAGTCATTATTAATTTAATTATTTTTATTTAGCTGATTATACGACTGAATTAATCTATTATAACAAACAATTTCTTTATATATTGATGATGATCAATATATAATAAACAATATAATATTAAAAACAACTTTAAAATATAATAAACAACTTTAAATATTTAAAGCTTAAATTTATTATTAGATGGTTAATATTGAGTTTCGTGTCATACTATCGAAAACGAATACAGATGAAGTAAAATTTAATTTGATAATAGCAAAAGTAAGAATTCATAGAAAGAAATTTATGAATTTTATACCATCATCTTAAGTACAAAGTAACTGAAAAATATTCATTCATTTATTTTGTCTAGATAAGTAATTACCGTACGATAACTTTCATTCATTGTGATGATTCAGTTGCTTTAGAGAATGGGGAATTAATGCATCAGTGATCAAGCAAGGTTTACTTTTTCAAAATGATTCAAGCCTTTGCAAATATCTGCAATTATATATTGAAGATCAAAATCTATTTGCACACCTGATGTAGCATTGGGTGGGGCGTGGAGAGACCTGCCTTCTGATCATCTACGTGCCATCATACGCCAAGGGCATTTGCCTTGCAAAGTTAATGATTCTCTAAAGCTGCAGATAATATTCAGTTTATTTACACCCCGATAAGGGCCTCTCCTTGCTCTTTCATCCAAAACCAAACATGAAAAACAATTTTAAGTTTCCTCCTCCTCCTATTAAATAAAATAAATTATGCTTCCAAGCTATAACTCATTTTAGCTAAAATTTATAAATTATAATTAATTTTGTTGATAAAATAATGCTATACAGTATAATTACATCAAAATTGAATTTACGTTAAAAAACTTAATAATAAATTCAAATCAAAACATTTACTAAACTGCATAGTTGAGACAGGAAGGTCACTTTGATCACTTTAACCCTGAAGTCACATCCTTTGTTATTCAATACAATTAGGAAAATAAACTATAGTTCGCATTAAGGTTAAATATGTAATCAGCAATTTAAAATAAATATTTAATATCAAAAGAGTTATAGTATATGGAAATTTCATTTGTATTCTATCAATACATCTGTCTCGTGAGAGAAAGTGATGATCATAAATCGTTCAGCAACGAAATTTCCTATTAACTTGATTTCCTTATTTTCTATTTCCTTCTTTTTAACCTTCATAATTCAGCAATCAAATATAATATAATCTTCGAATTATCATATGATTTACGACTTTCTAATATGAAAAATAAATTCAGAATTATTTAAAACACGGGACAAATAAAAAAAACTGAATATGATTTTTCAGTCCTGAATTAGTATTCTAGTTTACATCTTTATTATTATTTTTTACAATGCACTAATTATATGTGTATGGTATATTATTATACGTAACTTGAACGATTTTTTTTTAAATTAAACCTTTTAAGAAAATGTTTCATTTATGAATCAAATTAATAACACCGAAATCTGATCAGTGATATATAAATACAGCAATAATTTAATTCAGTAGGGCCTAATATCATTAACTATTTAATTATTATTATAACTCATCATTATACATTGATATACGCAGTACACACACACACACAGTTTCTACATACTAGAAACTGTGTGTGTGTTATTTAATATTTCTATATTAAACGAGAGTTAAATAACATATTGCTACATCGTATATTGCATTTTTCTTCTGAAACATTTATTTTCCCACACGAAAACTTTTCATAAATTGTTTACTGAGTGTATATATAGCATCAATAAATTATTGTATTACCGTTTCCTAAACGATTTGATAAAAGAGTTTATACCATTTTCATATTTAAACAGGCTTACTACTGCATTTATATCTATTATGAAAATATAAATAAAATAAAGAATTGTATATTTACTGCCAATCGATCAAACAATATAAAAACCACATTCATCTTTGAACCATTGCATTGAAATATGATTCTTTAGATTTTTGCTAAAAATGCATTTAATACATTATATTTATAATACAATATTTAAAAATAAATAACATTCATATATTATATTCATATTAAAAATCAAAAGCTGAACTGTTTCCAACAAGACTTGAAAAGATGAATATTGGTATAAACATGCAAAGCGTTTCGAATTAGCAAAATGAATGATGCTCTTTTAGAGTAAAAAATCAAACTCGCTTCATCATTTAGAAGTTTCAGAGGACGATTTGCACATCATTCTCACCCCATTCATCCCTCCAAGCTAAAATCGATATCATATTCTATTCATCTTTCTACTACTATAAAAATTTTGATGGAATTACATTAATTTTTTTAGCTATTTCAAAAAATAAAAATAATTTAAAGTCAAATAGTCATCGGTAAGTAACCTGCTTTTATAAAGAATTTAATATTCAGAAATGAATATATTTATTTAAACATAATATACTGTATTTTAGAAGGGGGGAGAAAGCGTTATTCTAAAAAATTAAAATCCACTTATTTATTCTTTGAAAATGTACACAACGAAAATAAAAAAAAGAAATCTGACTACTCTGACAATTAATATTTCAAAGAAATTTAAATTAACGGAAGTCATCGAGACGAGAATATTATTCTCAACCTCAGTTGTCACTGTATTGATTGTTACGTAGTATCACGTGTCAGTCTCACGCGCAACACTAAACACACTGTCGTCCAGGCAACAGCTTTTCCGATTCTAATCCGTAGGGGTGGTCAGAATATTTTTTTAAATATATTCAAGAAACTGACGTCTTTTCCTTAACAAAGTGTTTATATATAAATTCATAAAATGTTCAAAGAAGGAATTATGATACAATATTATATATTATACTTTTTAAATTGGCATCATATAGTTTTAGTAATGGTAACGAAAAAGATGCAGCTTTCTCGTTTAGCACTTACCTCAAGATAAGCGCTGTTGCTGGGATCAAACGTAGCGTTGACATAATTAAAAGTAATGTCCACATGGGGAAATGCATGAAACCAATTGGCTACTTGTGAAATGCTATACTTTTGATTGGCGTATTGTTGCATTGCAAATATGGTTTATCAAACGCATCAATGATACAATCTGAAACAAAAGAAAATTTATTTTGCTATGTATTAAACATTATTATTTGGATTGAAATTATAATATAATATAGTACTTTTTTGTCTGATTCTTTAGCATGTAACTTTATAATGCATTGCAAACGCAAAAAATTGAAAACGTAAATATGATAGAATAAATACTGTATTGTAGAAAAAAATATATACTGCATTAAAATAATAATAATCTTAAAATGTCTATCAGACATTTAAAATCCTTGAAATCGTTATGTATAACATTATTCAGGCATTTCAATCAAAAATGATTTATTAAGCAGTTTTAAAAGCAAAACTTTGATTTAAAAACAAGAATTTTTTTCTGTTTTATTTATCCTTTGATAAATTTTCAGTTCCACCAATCGATAATTTTAAATCATATTATTTTTCCAAAATAATAAAAATAAATTATATAATTAGTATGGTTTTAAATTAAAATTAAATACAGTAGGCCTACATATATAATTAGTAGATCTTAACAAAAACATTTAAAAAAAAATTCCAATCGACACTTTTATTTTAATTCTCCATTCTTAATATTGGCTTCTGATAAATTCAGTTTAACTTTACAATATATTATTGAATCATATTATCAATAAATACGGTACATTATATCTTATGACATAAATACTGAATAGACTTTTTAAAATTTATTTTTGATCAATTTCATTAAAACTAACGTGTCTATTTTTCCATATCGACATAAGTTTATTGCATTTACGATGATTTTGGTTCATTCTTTTTAATGAATATGGAACTTTTATTTATTTTTTTATATTATTTATAGGCCTATCAGCGGTATCAAACTCGTGGCCCACGTAGATTTATATTCAAAAGTATATAAAAGATATGCTCTTGAAGATATTCAGAAAATTACAACTGTTTTTTATGAATATTAAAATCACTTTAAATAAAAGTAAATATTTGAAAATCACTTTAAGGTATTTTTATAAATTATATTGAAATTCAATAAAACTGAATTTTTCAATACAAAATTTTCACTAAAATTTAGAAAAATTACTCTCATTTATAAATGATTTTATAATTTTGAACATGAATTGAGGCTTATCATTTTAAGTTCCTTAAAATGTAAATAATTAACATAATCAACTCTTCAGACAAATGAATTTACTTCTTGTAAGAATCTTTTTCCTGTAAATCATCAATTTTAAATGAAGCTCCTCAACCAATCAAAGATGTCTAAAGTCGTCCTTTGAAGAGAATGAGTTTGAGACCGCTGGTTTATAATATATACAATACTACAGTATTATTGTATACACTATAAACTGGCAATATAACCTATAATTATCACTTTAGCTTTTCAAATACTGTACCAATAAAATTTTATGTAGCAGTAATATAGTTTCTTCAAAAATATTGGAATATTTTTTATAATTGAAAAAAATTTAAAATTAGACTATTATTAAATATATGATGTCAGTCTTTAGAAAAATTTTTATCATAATATACTGAAAAAGATAGTACTGTATATTATAGAATAATGATATCTTTAAGACTTTATAGTTCATTTAAATGTTAATTTTACTAAAATTAAAATAATTAATTATTTCATTATTAATTTACATGTATGGCTTGTACCTAGTAAATTAATTCATAATTTTTTCGGTTGACCTAGTAACCCCCTTGTTAGAAAATAACAGAGGTCTTTTGATTACTTACTACAAATAGACACTGTATTTTCTTTAAAGAAATTATATTACTGAATTTTAAAACTCTTTTACAGATATTTAAAAGTATAACGATATTTTTAATTAGAAATAATAAATGATCTTAAATTAACGAATACTATACAATACATAATTAGATAAAATTCTTAAAAAAATTTTCAGCACATGTATATTTAAAATTTTAAATAGTAAAAATAAATTTTATGAATCTGTATTTTGATTTCAAAACTTTCAAATTCTTCCTTTTTTTTTTTTTTTTTTGTTAATTTTAATTATTTTATAATTAAATTATTTATTTTTTTAATTTAATTTTAATTATTTAGTTACAAACTATTTTTATGTTTAAATATTTATTTTTGTGGATAATTACGGCCAGTTCTAAAAATAAATTTGTTACACTAATTAAAGGGAACATGAATCTTATATGTATAGAATATTTACCATAAAGATAATATTTATACATTTATAAACTTTATTGAATACTTTGAATCATATCTATAATTCAAAATTAAGCGAACAGCAATCAAAATTTTTGAGAAAAAGTAGCTCTTGTAAAATTTTTGATGCATAGCCTAGGGCTGGCGCCATCATCATACTTAAAGCATTTAAAGAGTTAGTGACAAAGCAATTTTTTTCTTTATACGTAATTACAAATCAGTAAATAATAAGTTTCGTGTAAAATGACTATTAAGTTTCTCTGTTGAGCGTTCACGCGAGTTGTGTTGACAATAAATCTGGTAATCAATACAAACACTGGTACAAACAACGCCCGTACTATTTACGAACACTAGCATTTTAAAATATTTCATGATTTTAGATAAAAATTATTAACTTACATGATTCATATAAGCAAACACAAATTAACAATAAAAATTCAAAACAAGAAAAAGATGCACACTTTGTTCAAGTACTGTATCCTTTTTATCCATAGAAAATAAAACACACGTGTTTACGGATTTTAAAATTCGAACGTGTTGCCAGTTAATAGCATTACCATGGTAACAAATATATGTGTAAGTGTGTATATAAGCCAGTGTATCAATTAAAAGTATCTCCTCTGTTAATTTATAATAAGCATATTGTGGTCATGCATAACCTCTTAATAATAGAACTAATTGATAAACAGCAGGATAGTTAATCAATATTATAAGGGCATTAAAGCCGAAAGGTTAAATCAATAGTTTAATGGCGCTAAACGATTTTTCCCATATCGCAAGCCATAGGGACGGGTTTTTTTTAAATGACTCATAATTGGAAATAAATCGATCGATTTTGCTTTAATCATATAAACGAATATAACTGAAGAAAATAGCATTTAGAGATGAGGTCGTTACACCCCGAAAACACCGTCAATCGATACGCGATTTTACGATAACTCGACTCCGTGTATGTGTGCCACATACATTCACATGGGAATTTGACGTGACGATCGATCCTACCGAAGATAATATTAACAATAAGTGTCATCCGTACACTGTCAGCAACGTCACTTATAATAAATCCGAACAAAGCGGAATTCACTTACCTTAAACCGTTTATCATATTCCGTATAAACGACATCAAAAGCGGTGCTTCTTCCAGAGTGTCACCGACTGGCACTAATCCAAAATAGTCGAGATTGGTATAAGAAATTTTTGATGCTTTACTACATTCCAATCGAGATCTCATCTCATTCTCATCATTTCTCATGGATCGTAACTCGAACGCTGCTGGCATCGACCAGTAACAAGTAAAGAAGGAAGCTGAAAAAACAGCTTACCTTCGCCTTTGCTATACATACTGGTGACATCTGACGGATGATATCGGAACTTGATCATAAATAGTTCAACAATCATTAAGCATTAAATTAACATTAAAAAATTATCTGCAACTATAAAATAGAACTGGCCATGAATTCAATTTTATGATTTCCTCTAAAGCAATAACATCCCGGAAAATTTAGCACGTGACATAATGTACATTCATATAATTTATCTTTATCTAAATACAATATCCATATTATAGTTTCATTGCAACATTGAAACTGCACGTTTCAATGTTGTAATGAAGCTATAATATGGATTTTAAATGTTTTGTTTTTATTTGATCAATAGAATTTTATTAAATTATGTATAACTTATTATTTTGCTTTTGTTAAAAACCGAAAATATCACAGTAAGATAACTCTATGTATGTTTTCTGAAGCCATTCGATAATTTGATTTTGTACAGAAAAAATTATCATGGTTCAAACAATAATTATTTCATTGAAGACAGTTAAAACATCTATTTGATTGATATAAAATTGTTTGCAATATGTCAATAAGTAGACTTTTATATTATACGGCATTCTTTATTCATATTAAAGAGCATTAAATATTATATAAGCTGTCTTGACTTACAAAGAATTTGATATTTTTACTTTGATTATAAAATCGTCTCCAATAACGAAGGTCATAAAATGAATCTTTCAATAATTATAAGGTCTATGATTAGCTTTTACATATAGAATGTAATACAATAATATCAATGATTATTCCTATAACACAATAATTTTATTCTAATATCATATTTTGATTCAGACATTAAATTTAATAAATAAATATTTGAAATAAATCTTCATATTGCAAGCAGAAAACTTTTAAAAATTACGCTGTGCACAAATGTATTCGATTTCAGAATTTTTACTTCAATATCGCCATCTATTAGACAAAGTTATAATAATGTTACAAAAATTAATTTTTTTAATTTTAATTTTGCGATTTGTTTGAGAAATCTGCAGTTGCTTTAATATTTTTTCTTGTAATTATATCTCTTTGAAATTTAACTTTATCTAAATAATTTGGATAGTTTATAAAGTTTTTAATATATAAAAAATGCATGAATAAATGTCATAATGCTTAGTTAAAAAGAAAACCTTGAAGAAAACTTATATTATCCAAGTATGTCTATAGTGTTTATAATCTAATTAATTTTCTTTAATAACATTTTTAGGAAAAATTCAAATATGAAAAGAAAATATGATTAAAATTAAAAAAAAACTTAAGGAAAAAATTGAAATTATTCAATACTCGTTTTTGAAATCTGAAATAACTGAAAAACTGATAAAAAAACATTATGCAAAATTCCAAAAACTTTCATACAAACTTAGTAGTTTTAATTTATTCGATGATTAATTTTCTCGCAGTTAATTGAAACAATATTTGAAAAATAATATGAAATTGATCCGATACATAATATTTTTTCAAACATTTATAATTTTAAATCTATAAAGCAATTATTAAATTTATAATGTAAAAATAAAACGTATTTGGATTTGTAGAAAATATTCTAATTTTTTAACACGAAAGAAAATAATATGTTAATATTTAATGTATCTATCCTATGAATCGCATTCTCTAAAATTACAATAGACACAATGGCGTACCAGGACGGGTGAGGGGGCGGTCCGCTCCGGGCACCAAACTGAATGGGAGACCAAGAGCATGGAATATCATTACTATTCACCATATATTTGTATAAAAATTTTTGTATAACTTCCAATTCTTAAAAATTGTTTAAGAAAATGAGTATTGAAAGTTAAAACAGTTGTTTTTTTGGAGGTGGGAAAGGGGGCCAAAAAAAGATGCCGTCCCGTGTACCAGATTCTGGGTACGCCACTGAAGAAGCCTAGTATATTGAAGTTTTGAAAGATAGATTTAGTCTATTTTCTATAAGCTACTTAATAAAAAATCCTATGAAAGATGATTTTGATGTTAGTTATTTTTGTATTTGTATTTTAAGATTTTGAAATATACAATATGTAATTTTTTGTACATCATGATTACACGATACTATACATGTTTAGAAATATAGCAATCAGTTTTATAGAATTTTATATTATTTATAGAAATACATTTCTAAAAATTTTATTTGACAATTTTAAGAAAATAAGCTATTGATTTTTTTTCAGTAATGAAAACACATAATTTAATTGCATAATAGATTTATGAGTGCCAAGGATGTAATTAAAGTCTTGATATTATACACTTTATACAATATTTTTTACTGCAATGTTTTTTTATTAGTTAAACTGATCACATTCCCTAATTCTTTTTGGCTCAGTTCCATCATGGTCATTTTCCATCGAACCCATTAAATATATTAATATTTTAATATTTTTGAGAATTATGACAAAATAAATTTTTAAGGCAAGAATGTTTATTTTATAATAAACAAAATTAAAACATTTGAAAATTTTCGTTCATTGCCTTTCATAATTTTCATTTATAGCAATTACTATTTAACAAATTAAATAATAAATAAGAGTTTTATTATTTTGATACTCAACAGGATTTGATTTGTTGTTTTGTGGTATAATCAAAACCTGAATTAGGAGTTTCAATTTTTCTTTTTTTTATTTTTGTCATTTTTTATTTAAAATATGTATTACTTACAGATAATGGATTACGCAGATAATAGTTAGTTCGGATCAGAACCTCTCGTTAGAACTATGCATACGTTTTAATCATTTAATAGTATCTTTATAATAACCAAAGACAAATATTGTAAACTTTGGGCTTTGTTTTTTTGTAAACTTTTGGCTCATTTGTGCAATCAAAACTTTACCAAAAATGAATCTGTTTTTAAAAATTTCCCAAGGAATTGAAGATTTAAATTCAATCTCCCAAGGAATTGGGGATTGTTGTATGGTGTGTATGATTTAACAATTAATTATTATTATTGTTCATATTTTTTAAGATCATTTTCTAAATTTAGAAATTTAATTTTTTTTTGGAGAAAATGCATTGACAATCTTTTTATTAAATTTATAATTTTTTTCTGTAAATTTTGCTACATTATATTTATTTAAACAAATTACGTATAGTAATTTATTTAAAAGATATAATAGAAGAGCAATTTTTAATTTTTATGTCAGTCGGCTGATGAAGTGGTAAATCCATTACTTATTAATTGGGTTCAATTCTGAGTGCCAGATTTTGAAAAAATTTATATGATCCGGCTTATCAATTCTGGTCCTCTATAATCCAGCTAATCTTTCCATAAGCGTGGCTCATCTGTGGCAGAGCAGCTATTCCTTCTGCCACTTAATAATTTACGATCAGTGATTAAAAAAAGCCTCTTGTAGAGTCCTCAAGTGGCCCGCCAAAATATATTTTTTGTGAGATTCGGCGATATAATTATAACTAATTAAACTTATTCTAAAACTTTCTTGATATTTTTTCCTATGTGGTTTTCACCTGGCAGTGCATTTCAGTCTTTACTACGAGTCGCCCACACTCTTAGTAGGGATCAGCTGTCAGGTGGAGGACAGGGTTCAACGAGTTAGGCCGGACTCTTCCTGATATAACTTTTGGATGTGTGGGACCAGCGCCCGCTCTAGCAGTTTTGCCGCCCCGGACAAAAAGACAAATTGCCGCCCCTTAAACATATACTTTTTAAAAATACATATCTTTTATTTTAAATAAAAATCAAATGGTTTTAAATTATAATAAAAACATATATTTAGAAAGAAACGCGTAACATAAAATTAACAGTCAAGTAATACAAAACAGTAAAAGTTAAAATGTATCTGTACCTAGTTACAAATTGTCTGTTAATCAGATGCATTTTTAATGCTACTACAAAAATGTATTATTGCACAATCAAATAAACAAAACTTATATCTTATAAAATTAAATAAAAGTAATATGAACTTCGCTAAAATCAAAGAAACTTTTTCCCTCACTTTTATTTCTGCAAACTTTTACAGACCACTCGATAAAAAAATTCGTTTGCCTATCGCTTAAAAAGCATAGAGAATTTAGCAAAATAACTTTAAACTTATAATTAAATTAATTAATTTATACAGATGTACTTACCTTTAAAAATTAACAAATCACACTGAACTATAAAATTTCCAAATATTTTTCTATAAATTCAAACAGCTATTGTACTTGTTTTCACCATTATAACCAGGATTATAACGTCAACTAGAACTATCGGTGCAGCTATTAAAAGCTTTTACAGCGAGCACTTTTACAACAATATTTAGAGGGAGTTCGGTTCCTTCGAATCGAAACTAAAGAGTTCGGCCAAACTGCAGTCAAAGAGACCGCTTAATGACGTCAGAGTTTGAAATTTTATTAGACGCTGGAACTGACAATTTGGTGATGGGCATGTTAACAAAGGGCCGGCAATCTACTTTCGTCTTCGAGAAAGAGACTCGGTAGAGTGACACATCAAGTTATAGCGGGGAAGACCGCTTCGTGATGTACCTTTGGTTTATTTTTTTTAATAAAGTTATTGTCTTGTAAATAATAATAGCCTTGTGACAATTTATTTCGGCCACACTACGTTTCACTACCGACATTTTAGCAAGAACAATGCTATTCTGTAACGAAACCGCATTTTTATACAGGTAATAAACAAGTCAATAACAAGTTCACGCGGCTCTCTGCTTGCTGTTCTATGCGGTACGCGATTTAGATATCTAATCTTTTTTTGTTATTTAATTAAGCATGCCGCTCTTTTATGGTTGTTTTCTTCAGAATTAAGGATTGCAAATATTTTTTTAGCTTTTAGGCTAAAACAGTAATGTGAAATATAAATTGCATGGTAATTTTAGTTAAAGAAAAAAATCGACAAATATAAATTTCGATTAATTAAGTATTTAACTTATAAATATTTTGTCCCATTCACAACCAAAATGCCGCCCCGGCCAAATGCCCGGCTTGCCGGCCCCTAGAGCGGGCCCTGGTGGGACCTGAGAAATGAACTCGATCTTCCAGAGTGGAAGCACAGCACGCTTCCTCCTCGGCCGTTTACCGCCCCGGCCAAATGCCCGGCTTGCCGGCCCCTAGAGCGGGCCCTGAGAAATGAACTCGATCTTCCAGAGTGGAAGCACAGCACGCTTCCTCCTCGGCCGTTCGACCAGACGCTTCCTTTATATGTTTTTCCTTCCCCTATGCATTTTTAAGCCGCTTTCCACCATGCAGGTACTAAGCAGTGGGGCATTCTATTTCCCACCACGGGCCACCGACACTCCTGGTGGAATCAGGTCACACCAGATGGAGGATGAGGTTCAACGGGCCTGGCCCGGACTCTTCCTGAAAAAATTCTGAAGATGTGGGATTCAGGAATTGAACCTGGTCCTTCAGAGTGGAAGCACAACGCACTTCCACCGCGGCCATCCAGCAACTTTCTTGATATTAATGAAAGATTCTTCAATCTATAAAATTTCTTTAAAACTTTATCAATTGCAATAATATTGTAAGCTACATTTGAAGTTTAAGGAAATAGTTTTATTAAATAATATACTATATGTGTAAATAAATTATGTTCAAACTAAATTCGTCGGCCGGATTGGCCACATGGAAATACTTTGGCTTTCTACTCTGGAGGACTCAGGATCGAGTCTTGAGTTCTACCTTTGGAACAATTTATCATAGTGTCCGGGCACTGTATGTCGATTCCCGTCCTGCATAATCAAGCTGATCCCTCCGCAGGGATGGGCAATCTGTGGAAAGCCTGTTTCACCCTGCCACTTAGTATTCTTACTGAGTGGAAAGTTGTATCATCTGTCGATAAAAATATATGTATACAGTAATTAAATGGTAACAAAAACTCATCAAATCAAACAACATACATTAAAGCATTCTGAGCGAGGGAAGCTGGTTCTAAAAGTTTATTATTTACACATCACTCATACACCTGCTCCATGAATGCATTTCGGACTCTCATCGCCATTTGTCAGTCCGGAATGTGTACAAGCTAATATACAGAAATAAAAATAATGGAATCTTACAAATTGAACTCGAACCTCCAAATACAACACATACATGTAAAGTTACTCCAAATATATTTAAATTATTATCGAAACAATTTACTTTTGTGTAAGTACTATATTAATTGCTGGACCAGTTACGAATGACGCGGAAAACATTCAATTCGGTCGCATTCAGTGGCGTAGCTGACGGTCAGCAGATCCTGCGACGCGGGGGGCCCCAACTCACCCTGAAGAAAAAAGCCTCTAAAACCCAAACAATCAATCCCAATAACCTCGATTTCAACGCAGAACAGTTAAACCTGCTTAACGCAGGGCAATTAGCAGGTTTAGTTATCCATAGAATGCGACAGAGCTAAAGATCAATCTACTCACAGAAAAATTTGCAAATAAAAATGCCAAACGTTTGAAACGATTTCGTAGACAGCATGTAAACTTAAATATCTTCTGATGTATTTAATTTGTCCAAATAAAATTGCTTTCATTTAAATCAATATAGATCTGTTTAAAAGTTTTACAATTTGTATATATAAAAATTATTTTCACCTGTATAAAAAAATTTCACGTATTAACCTTATTAATAAATTAGTTTGCGTTAGGCTTTTTTTTTTATACGTCGGCATCCTTATAAATAAACGTTGACACCCAGAGTTTGATTGTTTACGTTTAAGCAAATCATTTTTTACGCCAACATTTATTATAAATGTACGTCGACGCCCTGCGTTACAGAGTGTAGATAGCATTTGAAATAAATTATATCGATAAATTAAAAAGAGGGGGCCCCAACTTTTGCGGGGCCTCTCAGTTTTCAGCTATGCCGTTGGTCACATTACTAAATTAAATTGTTGTATAAGTTAGACTATAATAAGAAATGGAACAAGTGGGTTAGTCACATTACTAAATTAAATTGTTGTATAAGTTAGACTATAATAAGAAATGGAACAAGTGCAGAAAATTACTATTGTGCTTATACAATTTTTTTAATTTAGTGTTATTAGTATGATATGTCTAATTCTCATTTCAACCGTCGATCCCCGTCCTCCACAATCCGGCTGACCCCTCCGCAGGGGTGGGCAGCCTGTGGTTAATCAAATATAACTAAATTATTCTTTATATGATATTTATTAATTATTGAATTTTGGATGAATGAAAAATGATTAAACAAAATACTTTAAGGCGTATTAATAAATTTTTCGTAATTTTGAACAATAAAATTAATTTTTTTATATTAATTTTGATGTAATAAAAAGAATCAACCTAATCGAAAGAAGTTGTTAATGGCGGATACGTATTCTATCTAATAACCAACATATCGCCAGTGACATGGGCAGACATGCCAAAATATTCTTGTCGAGAATATCGTCAGTGACTGTTGGCCATGATCCGTGTCAGTGATGTATAGTGTAAATGTTTCCATTGTAAACATATGGAAGAATATTTTGTCGGTCCGGTGATGGTGCGCTTCCTGACGGTGGCGGTACGTATAGTGAAAATAGTATAAAATCAACTTTAAAATTGGACTTCAAAAGTCCAGTTTTAAAGGATAATTGGATTTATAATATCGACCAATGGATTCCAAAAGCTTAAATAAATGACAAATAAATAACGAATTAAGAAAATAGATGATTGTAAATGTAGAAATTAATTCTTTCTGGAACTGTACTGCTTGTTTATTTAGTGATGCCATATCATGTGATAAGTTATTTTGAAGTTTCTTATGAACAGTTTCAAAAATAATTTTAATTTTTAAATTTAAAGTTTAAGGCTTTAAAAATGCAAAAATATAAGATAGTTTTCATGTTTGATTATCCGTTAATCTAGTGGTGTGAGGAAATTAACTTTTACCTATCCTATTTTTATTTTATTATGCACTCTATTATTTATCGTTATTTTCACGAATTTGTATGTGGTATTAAGTAGGGCGATACCTCTGTAGTTATTACAGCCTAGTTTGTTTCCTTTTTTTAGGATTGGGCAAATTAATGATTCCTTCCATTGGGATGGTAATATTTCTTTATTCCAAACATTGACAATTAGTCTGTGAATTTCTTTTATAAGAATTTTGGTTCCATTTTTGATTAGTTCAGCTATTATGAGGCCACTTCCTGGTGCTTTATTGTTTTTTAACTTTTTTATACTATTATGTAATTCTTCTATTGTAGGTTCGGGCAGAGCCGGGCCTGCCATAGGTGCAAGGCATGCATCGCACACAGGCGGCTAAAGTCAGGGGCGACCAAATTGAATGTCGAAACATAAAACAAGATATAAAATAAAATTAAAACCAATAAAAGGAAAAGGAAAATTTATTTCTTTTAATAAGTAAATTTGAAAATTCTAGTCATTTGAAAAAGTTAACTTAAAATATAAAAATCAATTCTAACGTCAATTTACGAAATAACTGAATTAATATTTTACGTAAAGGCAAATATTAGAATCATGCAAAGGTCTTCATCTGAAATTAACTGATGTGCAAAGAAAAATATCCGATGTTGATTAACAGCCTTATATACTTTATTTACAGCTTTGTTTTTATGTGTGTCACATATAAAAGCAGAACATTGGTTCACATCCATATAACGTGCTTCAATATATTGAAACTTGAGATAAAACTATTTGGGCATTATTTTTGCTAGTTAGTAATTAAAACACAATTTAATAAAATAATATTTTAACGAATTAATTTAAAATAGCATTACCTAAACTTCAAAAAATAACAACTGGTAGATTTAAATAGACATCTGTTTTCTAAATGAAAGTATATGTACTGTATATATATAAGTGAAGTACTGTACGGTTGAAATTTCCAACGTTACAACTGTACTTTAGCGATTATTCTATTGATGCCACGTTATTTAAGGTTGTTTAAGTAAACCGTAAGTTAACCTTTTTCTAAATATTATCTTCATCTAAACATAATATTTGTTCTTAGATTTGTGAACAAAAAACAAAAGTAATGAAGCTAAGATATCTAATAAGTTCTTATCTAGATATTTAAAGGAAAAATTCGTGTTCACTTTTATTCGATTATTTTATGCCATTATACTTCTTTAAAAGTTTATATTTGCATTGTTTTACTCTATTTATTTTGAATAAGTATCTGTGTAAAGATTAGAAGAAGCCATTGTAAAGTTGAATGTGAGCTATTTTTCTTCTTAGATTTAAATTTTTTCAGTTGCAAGTTTTTACAAATAATTCTACTCGTCATGGTGCATAGAATCAGCTTCAACTTAATATCAGATAAAGTTGGATTCTACCCGCTCAGGAAAGTAATGGAATCGATGGCCCTGATTGGAAATGTGAAAAATCTAGATATGTAAAAACTAGAATCAATTACATATATAATTATCTTTAAGCAATTGAATATGATCATTTTTCACAAACTAAAACAAATGATGAAAATAGCATTAAAGACTTATAAAATAAAGACATTTCCACTCATCATCAATATAACTGATTTTCATATTTACTTTCTGAAAGATAATGAAACCAACGAGATTTCCATGCTATCTTTGTATCACCTATAAATAAGTTTTCAATTGATTAGTAAATTTTTATGAAATTAGATCTCGTTGTTCTGCCATTAAAGATAGATTTCAATTTTTATATTTACCATTTTAGCTATTTTGAAAATGACAGATATTCAAACTTCTCAGATCCTGCACTCTTGTAATATTTTTTAAATTGATTAATAGATTTTACGAATTTATCAGAATGATCATGTCATTGAAGGTGATCTCATATTAAGTGTCATAGGCATATGACAGACATATCAATATATGTTATCAGTTAATTCTACAATTTCAATTGTATAAAAATGACACACACTGAACTTTTCAGATTAACCTAATTTTTACACTATAGTATTGCTTTTGTATAAGGGAAATTGAAGATGATTATGATTTGCAGTATATTTTAATCCTGTATCTTTAATATTACAAAATAACAGACATATTGGAAAATTAAACGTTTAATTCTTTCCAGAATTGTTATTTTTCTACTATATATTTCCTTTATTTTTCTACATAATGTATATAGGTTTCTCTCATTTTAGAACATTTTTCTTTATGAATTTTCAAGCTAACGCTTATTGGTACTAGTTTTTCTCTTCGTGAAGATAATTTTCGCTTTTATTAATAAATCATTTCATGATCCGTTGATTGATCTATTATAAATTTATTTAAACAAAAAATAAAAGTGATTTTATTATAAAAATAAAAGGGAAAATTATCTTCACGAAGAGAAAAACAAGTGCGAATAAGCATTAACATAAAAATGATCGTATAGATAAAAAATGATCATATAGTTTATATCTGTAGTTCAAGTCTTAAATTCTAAAATATATACTATATAATATAGGCCAAAAATATAACATTAATTACTATTTCTTTTAACAGATTTTGAATTTCTGAGTCACTAAATGTTCAGCAATTTTCAAATTTATGCATGATGCAGTAATAAACATACTCTTAAAAATTTTCATATTGGGAAAATTATTTGCAAAAATAAATCGAAGATTGTAAGCTGATTTTGATTATTTTTTCAATCATATATATTTTTATAAAATTATTTCATTTAAACTGAAAAAATTTTTCATATCACATGTCATGAGAAAAAATGTTTTCTTAGTATTTGAAATGTTTGGCTACGTTTTGATTATTTTCATTGAGATTTATCTAGATTTGATTTTTACTTCTGTATTTAGTATCTTTTTCTCATCTGTGCTATTTTCTATCCCAAATTTCTACTATTTCCATTTACAGTATTTAGCCTTCTTTGTAATTCTTCATTTATTGGATTTACAGCATGATATCTACTACAGAAATATCAATTTTTTCCTTTAGTTTGTTCACTTCTTCAAACATGCAATTATTATAAATTTCGTTTTTAAGAATTACTATATTTAAAATTATACATCATATAATAGTGTTAAATATTATATTAAACATTATATCATAGAACTCAAATACTAATTTTTCATATTAAATTCTAAAATATATTATAAAAATAATTTTGGATTAGTTTTAAAGCAGATAAAGTGAAGTTTCATATATATTTTCGTATTCATTTTATTCGTAATCGTATTGATTTCATTAATTTTCAGATTTTCATTGGACTATAAAGAAATAATGTGGACTTTAATTAGCTTATTCCTTTTAGTAAGCACTCAGGTTAGTGAATATTTTAAAATACAATTTCTGTTAAATTAATACTTTATATACAATTATAAATTAATTTATGTATAAAATAATCTTTAATTTATATTTTATGATATATTTTAGTAATAAATGTATTTAAATTTTTGTTTCACTTAAATTTCTAATTCAAAGAAGAGTAAAATATCATTTTAGATAGCAGTACTCCAGTGTTTATTAATGAGTATTTTCTCTTTTAATGCTTCTAATATTAAGAGAGGTTGACCATATATCTCAATTCATCAAAAAAGTATTATTTTTTAACATGTTTTTAATATAATATCCCATTTTGCCCCGTTTCGGTAGATTGTATTTTAATGTCTTCTCCTATTTCTCTCGAAATTTTGTTTTAGTTTTTATGATGTTTCTATCTTCAGCTATAAAAAGCAGCCAGACTATTCCAGAATTCACCATGATATGCTTACACTGCTTATGGATTCTATTGAGATGGCAAAAGATGCAAATGAATGGAAAGAATTCCCCAATAAATTTATAGAGGTGTGGGTTCCGATATAAGAATAATTTATGGTACACTTTCATGCAGTGAATGGATAAGTGGAAACATGCTAAACTTTTTTCTGGAATCTTTAATGGTATCTCAAATAAATTTATAGAGGTGTGGGATCCGATATAAGAATAATTTATGGTACACTTTCAAGCAGTGAATGGATAAGTGGAAACATGCTAAACTTTTTTCTGGAATCTTTAATGGTATCTCAACTTCTGTAGGATCCATATCTGGACGTTAGTTCTCATCCTTTCCTGCAATATCATCATGGTTCTGACAAGTTCTAGGAACTCTGAAGTGGAATCATATAAGTAGATAAACAAAAGAGATATAAAAAATTATATAATGATAATAAAGTAAAACAATTAAACGAATATTTTTCAATAAGCAAAATTCTGACGAAAATTACAATTAAAAGTAATGATGCAAAGTTACTTTCTTCTGCTATAAAATATCATATAGCATAAAAGTTATTGATATCAGAGAATTGCTTTCGAAAATATGATCACTCTACTCTTAAGATGTTATCAACTAATATAATCATATTTAATATTTTTCAGATAAGTTCTCAGCTTATTCGACCATTTTGGAACATAGCCCACATGGTAAATGATCTCAACGATATCGAAAGATTTCTTAACGAAGGTGCTAATGCTGTAGAAACAGATATCACCTTTAATACTAATGACGGAACTGCTGAATTTTCATATCACGGTTTTCCATGCGATTGTTGGCGTTATTGCTTTGACAGTTCCTTACTTTCTCAATATTTATTGCGTGTTAAAAAACTCACATCGCCAGGTAAGATTATCAGTTTTAAATTTTTGCAAAAACAATTCGATTAAATCTTCGGATTAGAAGTCACAATAAATTGAGAAAACAAATAAAATGCAGCATGTTAACTAGACTAAAATAATAGTAAGCAGTTCGGAAAGAACTAATCTCCTACTTCCTGAACATGCCATTTAATTTGGAATGATTAAAATATATGCCATCAAAAGTATCTTCAATGGCATATGTTTAATATCATAAAAAAGTTTTTATGCCTCTAATCTTAAGATGATAAATACAAAAGATTAATTAGAGTCATTTCAAATTTTTCATTAATATTCTAATCATCCTGATAAATTTTATATAATTTCCATCAAATAGTTTAAAAGTTATTAGGGAAAAAATGTTTGAAGTTTGAACATCCATCAATTTTAGTTGTTAGCAGTTAAATTCTAATTAATAAATCTTCAGTTATCTCATTTAATGGCATGATTATTTTACAGAATTTCATAAAAATCCAATGAATAATTCGAGATATTAAGAGAATATATCAGAAACTTTTGAACGTCCGCCATTTTTAAATGGTTTCAAATAGAAGACGAAGCGATACGACTTCGAGTTTATCTTCAATGGTAGAATGCTAAAAATAAGTTTTGTGAAAATCCACTTAGTAATTCAAAAATTATTAGTGAGGACAGACACTTGATAGAATATTAATCATATGAACTTCAATTTCCTTTCGGAAAATAGACTAAAAATGCAAATTTTAAGATTTTAATTAGTTTAATTAAACATTAATTTCATCAAATATAATTTATGAAGCATTCCAGATAATCAGTTTTTTATTATAACATTTATTTTATTTTTAAAAATAAAGAAGATCGGAAGAGCGTCGTGTAGGGAAAGAGTGTAGATCTCGGTGGTCTGTATATTCTTCTGTTCTCCTCTGCTCTTGTTGCATGCCCAGCCCATCTTAGCCTTCTTGCTCTAATGATCTGTATAATATCATGATTATTGTATTTTTTCCTTAGTTCTCTGTTATGCAGAATCCTCCAATTATCTGTTTCTTCATCTTTCTTTGGTCCAAAAATTTTTCTTAAATTTTATTTTCAAAAGTTTTTAATCTGTTGATAATTTGTTTACTTAGTGTCCATGTCTCACATCCATATGTGGCTGTAGGTAAGATTATAGTTTTGTATATTTTCAATTTAAGATTTGTAGAGATTTGTTTAGAAGATACTAATTCTGTTAAAGTAGTCACATTTTTTGTTTTAAACATAGAAATCGGTGGAAATACATTAATGATGTCTTTTAATCAAATAACACAGATGGTAAACTAACATTACAAATACTAATTCTGTTAATGTAGTCACATTTTTTTGTTTTAAACATAGAAATCGGTCGAAATACATTAATGATGTCTTTTAATCAAATAACACAGATGGTAAACTAACATTACAAATATTTATAGTTTATTATTGTTTTTTAGGCAATTCTACAAGTAAAGTTTGGATTGTGATAAGCATTCCTCATTCGAAATACATACATTTCATAAAAAGTTTTCGCGAAACTCTGATAACGAAAGGATTCTCTCATTTGCTAGCAAAAGTTGGTAAGTAAACTAAATATACTCAATAAATACTAATATATGCATCAATAAATATAATCTTGTATAAAAAGAAACTTGCTTATCGATTAAATTTTAAAATTGATGGCCGGTAGCAAATGATAAAATCGTAGCATGCCACTTGAAGCAATTTGGAAATATTTCCAGGCCATGTAATCAGAATTTTTAGTGGATCCAGAACCAATTTCTCGATGATCATTTGCATCAATAAATATAATCTCGTATAAAAAGAAACTTGCTTATCGATTAAATTTTAAAATTGATGGCCGATAGCAAATGATAAAATCGTAGCATGCCACTTGAAGCAATTTGGAAATAGTTCCAGGCCATGTAATCAGAATTTTTAGTGGATCCAGAACCAATTTCTCGATGATCATTCTTTACCTATCAACTTATTAGTTGAACTTTGATTGTTTATCAGGAAATCGGCACAAAAACAAAGAACGAAAATTGTTTATATTGATAGATTCGTTCATAATCTAACTTTTCAAAGTATAAATTGTAATTATTTTACACGAATTTATGGAATATAATTAAATTCATTGTACAGGTTGGGATATAGCTGGTAATGAAGAACCTGAAATAATAGAAGATGCTTTAAGAAAAATCGATGTTTACGATTCTATTTGGTTATCCTATGGGATGTCTAATTGTTTTGTAACATTATCGCTTTTATTATCCGACACTGTATTAAATAATTTAAATAGTTTAATTGAAAGAAGAAATTTGCCGAATAGTAACGTTAGTAAAGCTTATTTTTGGACTGTAGACATGAAAGAAAATATGAGACAAGTTTTTAGGTAAGTGATAATTATATTTGTATTTTTTTTACCAGTAATATATTTTCTTCAGATTTTTCATTTCTTGATTATAGATTTGGAATTGATGCAATAATAAGTAACAAAAATAAACGAATTGTCGAAGTATTGAACGAAGAGGAATTTATTCAAAATTTTCGTTTAGCAGATATATCGGATAACCCATGGATTAAAATACCAAGTTCTTCATAATTTGTTTATGAAAATTCATCTCAAGTAGATATTTTTTGATTTATAGCTTTATTTATCAGGATATCTACTGATTTCAATAAAAGAAAATTTTGCAATATCATTTTTTTAAAGTTAATGATTTGTCCAACATATAACAAATGAAATATAAAAAAATTAAATTAATTATTAATCGTTTTTTAAATTACTTTTAAATTATTTACATTTTTAATTAATGATGATTAAATTTTCTAAATCTTAAGTTTAAATTATTTATATTTTTAAAAATTTATTCATTAATATTTGCATACATTTGTCTAAAAGGAAACTATAAGAATGTTCTTTAAAATAATTTTTAAAAATGCTTTAAAAGAATATAAACATGTTTTCGGAATAAGTTTCGGAATTTTTAATTTGATCTTTCTGTTAAATTTCATAAAACACTCCAAAATTAGTTCAAGAAATATTCAGAAAAATTAAGGTTAAGCTAGTTAAGCTGCCATATTGCACAAGGAATATATTTTAGCTGGCGGCAGCCACTTGTAGAAAGTTGAAGAATAGGATTCAAGTCCGTTGAGCCCCATTCTTTAATCTTCCTAAAAAACTGAAAGTGTAGGACCTGGATTTGAACCCAGTCCTCAAGATAAGCCAACCGACCGACCGACCGACTAAATTGAGAGAGAATATTAAAAGTTTACCATGACCATCTACTATGTTCATATACCTTCATCCGACCGACTAAATTGAGAGAGAATATTAAAAGTTTACCATGACCATCTACTATGTTCATATTTTGCCATTGACTCATCTTTAATGGCAAAATATCACTATCACATTATGTCAGATATCGTCACTTGTATAATTTCAACATTTTAGTAATTTTTTTCGTAAATATAATACAAATACTGTTTATATTATTATATAATTTGTCCAATAAACATTCGAAACAAGGCAAAAATCGCATATATGTCACACTAAATTTTCAAAATCTAAAAGATTATCAAAGACAAATTATATGCAGATCAACTATAACAGTTCATAAATATAATACAAATACTGTTGTATATTATTATATTATTATATAATTTGTCCAATAAATATTCGAAACAAGGCAAAAATCGCATATATGTCATACCAAATTTTCAAAATCTAAAAGATTATCAAAGACAAATTATATGCAGATCAACTATAACAGTTATCACAGAAAACAGATTATTGCCTGGATTTATAGGTCGATAATCTCACTTATCAATATTATATTTATCAGTTTACGAAAGTTACTGATTGTTATCAGTTAACAATATTTTACCTACGAATATCTTTTCAATTAAAAAAGACATTACTTATCATATTTTGATAAATTTATCACATACAGTTTCTGATAATAAGACAAAAATTTCTTGGTTACTAGAAATTCAAAATTTACTTTTAATTAATCTAACAATAAAAATCTCACTTATCCATATTATATTTATCAGTTTACGAAAGTTACTGATTGTTATCAGTCAACAATATTTTACCTACGAATATCTTTTCAATTAAAAAAGACATAAATTTATCAAAATATGATAAGTAATCACATACAGTTTCTGATAATATGAGAAAAATTTCTTGGTTACTAGAAATTCAAAATTTACTTTTAATTAATCTAACAATAAAAAGAAAAAGAAATCAAAATCAATTGACAACTATTGATAGCATATCTTAATGTATTAATTGAAAACATGAGTGAAAAAAATTATAGAAGATAAAGTTTTCGTAATGTCTAAAATAAAAAAACACGAATTTGGAATAACTTACTTTGATACAGTTATATCAGTTGAATGATATAAAAATTCTTGAATAGTAGTAATCTCTGAATGATCCTTGTTCTCTTAGTTTTTATATTATGTAAAGAACAAGGCTCATTAATAACAATAAAAAGAAAAAGAAATCAAAATCAATTGACAACTATTGATAGCATATCTTAATGTATTAATTGAAAACATGAGTGAAAAAAAAATTATAGAAGATAAATAAAGTTTTCGTAATGTCTAAAATAAAAAAACACGAATTTGGAATAACTTACTTTGATACAGTTATATCAGTTGAATGATTGATATAAAAATTCTTGAATAGTCTCTGAATGATCCTTGTTCTCTTAGTTTTTATATTATGTAAAGAACAAGGCTCATTAATTTTTTATTGATCCAAAGTAAACAATTAACTGAATAATAATTTATTCACATGAATTATATTATTGCAAATTGTTTTGCGAGTTACAGTACTTGGCAGAAATTGATGCAAACGTTGCAATACTAACTATATAAAAAGTTTTCACAAAATTGAAGTGTAATTTTTTTAAATCATCACAAACATTTCATCGTAACTGAATAAGCATTTCGAAATGATATTGAAATTTTTCATAAATGTATACAAACATTAGAGTAACTAAGGGTATTATGGAATACCATTTCGTTTTTATAATTTATAAAATATTCTAAAAGAGCTTATATAATTTCTCATGTGGTATTACTTTCTACGGATATTTCCATATAACATATATAAACTATGGCAACCATATTTAAATATCTATCATATAATTTAAAAAATTATTTAAAGGTGCAAAATTCTATATTACCCAATAGGTGTGGGTTAAATGGAATAGTATTCTATTTTACAAATAATTAGAAAAAAAGTATTTTCTTCCAGGTACTTTCCAAGTATCTCTTGGAAGAAAATACTGTTTTATTCAATATTTGTATCATTTTCTTTTGGGTAGTAAAGTTTTTCGCTTAGGTATAGTGAAAGCCTACTAGAAAAAATAAAAAAGCCTTAGAGACTACTCTAATTTATAAAATAGTCTGATCATTTGTCTATTTAAATTTTAATGAATCATACGTTAATTTAAATTATAATAGTAGGACTGAACGTGTCAAGATGTAATAGTATTCCATATTGTCACCATCCATACGACAATATTTGACCCAGGCCTCCTCCAATATAAGCCAAATCTCTCAAAATAGGAAGAGATATTATGAAAGCTGCTTCCTAAATACTCTTAAAGAAACTCAGAAAACAATTATCATCTTACCTGTAGTCTTTGCAGATCCGATGATTTCAGATGACGCAAAAATTTTTGTTTTTGATGAAAACACGTTCTCTATTTTAAATAGTCATGCTTCAACACCGAGGAAACCGAAATTGAGATCAAAGTATGTCATCACTTAACGCAAAAATTCTGCATTATTACAGTTTCACAACACCACCTCCTCTATGAGAAACCATACTATTCCATATAACCTTCCCATTTCATAATACCCCCAGTTACTCTACCGAAAATAAGATTTCAAAATATCGTAAAATAATTTCAAAAACTGTACAAAACATTTCAGAAACAATGAGACATACATAGAAAACCATCATAATGGTTTTCTATGTATAGTTCAATATATGTCGGTAAATAATGATTTGAATTTTTTATGTTTAAAAATTCATATCGTTATTTATGATACTAAAGAAATTAATGTAAAAATGTAAGTCCAGATAAAATACAAATTATTTATGTTGTTGTCATGATTATCATTACAGATCAAAGAAATCCACTAAATTTTGGCATTGATGTAAGTATTCACAGTAGAACATAACATCTATAAATCATATAATAGATTAACATTTAACTGAATGTCTACATTTATAATTTCATTATTTTTGTTGTCCAAATTACGTGTTTATCATTCTGTGGCTTTTACTATGGATTGAAAAGAAGTCTAAATACAGCCCTAGCAATGCGACAATCTAGTGATAAATCTTTTGTGACCAAATAATCATCTAATAAGAATATTTTTTTACAAGAGATAGTAACTTTATCAATGGAATCATAAAAAGATTTTTCGATGATGGAAAATGCAATCCTAGAAAATTATGCATTATTCTTGAAAGGCCCACACATTCACATGATATGTGAAGATGAGTTTCATCTCTATCTTCGAATATGACATTTATCTTTCTACAGTTACATAGGCATGGTTTTTCTTATTTTTTAAAAAATTATTTTTCAATTAAATTTCTCTAATTTGTGAAAATATTTTTTTTTTGTTTTTTGTTAAATGTTTACTCCAATACTAATAATGTTTTTATTGATTTTCGAAATGTTTTGTTTAACATTTGAAAAGTTTTATTGAATATTCTGGAATGTTGTTCATTATACAAAGTTTATCATAATTATTGCCAATATTTTCGTTAATTTATTCAAAGAATAATAATTAGATTACGATTATTTATAAGTTATATAATTAACCTGACGATAAAATTAAAACTTTAATCTCATTTGTAACAGTCCATTTAAATTTGAACAGTTTCTATCTGTAAGAGCAATCCTGTTAAGCATTGCTAGTTACTTGTTAACAATAAATAAAAAGATAAATAAGAAGGAAAAAACATAATGAGTTAGAATAATGATAGAATTACTGTTATTTTTTTTCATATGTATCCAAGTGTATGCATGCATTTTAATGTTATAAATATATGTTGTAATTCTTGGTGTAGAAGTAAAGCATAAAGTACTATAAAGTTATAGAGCAATCCTAACTGCAAAAATATGTTCTATTTAAAATTTTAAAAGAGGATTAATAAAATTATCTTTTCTTTATTTACGATTGATAAGCTTATCTTATTTTTCGGTGCTATCGATTGCAAAAAACATAAATATTATATCGTCTATCGATCGATCTTTTGGGATTAAAAATTCATTTAATGTATAAACAGAAAACCGGATCTATGTATTTCATAAAAATATTGAAAAAATATTTTAAATTGCAAGAATTTAAATTTTTAGTGTTAAATTTATTCTAAATTATTTAAATTATAGATGGAAATTTGGTAATTTATAAAAAAGAAGAGAATTTATTTAAAAAAAAAATTGAATAAAGAATTAAATTTGAAGTGAGTAGTGATATAGTTTTTGGTTTTTACGTTTTGGTTTACAGAATTATGACTGAAAATAGTTGAAAAGATTTAACTTTTCAGTTTGAATCGAATTTATTCAATAATAAAATACATTTCAGTTACATATCACATGATCTGTGTATTCTTTCTAAAGAGAAAAAAATCTGTTTTTAGTTTTAACATTTATAGATTAATAATTCCTTTTATTTAAAGGAATGATAGATATACATAAGTGGAAATGAAGGCTTTTAATATGTATTATATCCATTGTGAACTATGAAAAACTTTTAATGCATATTTAAAAATAAGTATGATATATTTTCATCAAATAAACGATATGAGGTTCGAAAGACATGCAATATGTGATTTATGCATATTTATTTACAAAATTTACTTTACTTTTTTAAATGTTCAGTCATTTATAAAGTTTATAAACATCTATTGTTGTGAAAATGTTATTTTATCATAAAATTTTTACATTCTTTATTACAAAATTCTATTCACAAAACTTTGTTCAATAGTTATTCAAAGTTAATTATTTGCTTAATTTAGTTTAACTATAATTTATTAATTTTAGTTACTAAGTTTTCACATTCGAATTGGTATATTTTAATCAACTTGAATTTTAATAATTTAATGCGATGATCTGTTTTCTCAGTATCATTGTTTAACTTATCTGAAAATGCTCGTATAATGAAGAAGAGTTATATTATAAAAAACATACTTAAAATATCTTTCGTTATTGAATACATTTAAAATAATTAAATTAATACTGTATATATTACTATTTATTAAGCTGTACATTCAAAACTCTTATATTCAGGAAGTGATCACTGATATACAAAGAAAAATGAGGAAAGAAAAATAATAATTTATTGAGTTAAGTAGATTTATCAAAGCTAAATAAAATAAAATTGCAAATATTTTTATATATTTAAATTTATTTTAATCTATACTTTAGCATTTTACATGAAATGTGTGCATAAATGTTGCTATTTTAAATATTAACGCTATTTCTTTTAAATATTTGTACTGATCAGTTCATGCATAAATGCATAACAGATAATTTGACAAATTAATGAATTTGTATATATTATTGAGAATTAAAAAAATGCTTGTAATGTCAAAAGTATTTTGATAAATAAATGAAATTCTTTAATTCTCGTGAATTTAATATTCTATTCAACTTTGTTTTATTGGAAATTGCAACAGAAACAGAAAATTGAAATTGAAATTTTGTGCTATTGCTGATTTCTTTTTATTTTCATTTCAGCAGAATTTGCGACTGAAAATGAAGTTGAAAAAATTTAACTTTTCAGTTTCAGTCGTAATTGATCCAATGAAAGAATACATTTCAATTACGTACAAACAACATATCCGAAAACTTTCTTAAAGTTTTATGAAATGGCGGATGAATGAATCTCAAAGAAAACTTGAAGAAAAGTGTAAATATATTTATAAAGAAGGTACGAAAATATAAATAATACGATAAAAAATAATATAAAGATATAATACTGCAGGAAATTTATAAAAAGTACAAACCATTAATCATGGTTTGTATTTTTTTTATAGGCTAAATTTCAAATTTTTGATTTCATGTATCATTTTTATACAAGACACCCAAAGTTTTTAGAAAAATGGGAAAACCTTCAATTAAAATATCATTATTATTTATTTATTTATATTTTACTGTAGTTTTTAATACAAATTAGTGGAATTTATAATATTTAAAGATGAAAAGTTTTGATAGAGTGGTCTTACATACCTAAAAACATGAAACCTGTACAACACAGGATATGTAAAAGTCTTTAATATTCTAACAGCAAAACGATTCTCTCCAGTAACTTAATACATAATTCAATCCACTAAATTGAAGCAATTTAGGTAACGTATTCTATATAATTTACTGATGAAGTAATAGGAAGTACACTACCTGATTATCTTTCACAAATACGATGAAAAAGAAATTTAGTTGTTTCAGAAAGGGAAACGTGAAAATTAACAAAGTTTAAAAAGTTATATTATGTAAATACTTCCTAAATTAAATTAGAACGTTTTATTTATCTCTTCGGGATTCGACCTAGTTCTAAAATGATGAAGTAAGTCTTTGATGATGCAAATTATCACACACATCCCCATGATTTGCATTATATAAACAGATATTGATAACATGAAATTTTACATAATTATTAAAAAAAAGGATATAAAGTAAAATTACGTATTTATGAAACAACTTTTATTTTTTCATCTGTATAAAGACTGAATGAACTTTATTCCACAGGTAAGAAAACTGGATATAGTAAGACCCCGCTTAACGCTGCTCCGTTTAATGCTTAGAATTTTCTAACAATATCATATTTATAGAAATTGGTATAGTGGTTTGACTGAAAAAGGGACATCCTGCCAGCCACACAGCAGACCAGCAGCCAGCCACGTTTGACTATTAATATATATGATGATAATATATACTACATATACTAATAATAATATTGTTTTCCGGAAACGTTTATGGCCTACTATGGCCCTCCTCAGCCAGTAATCTCACTACATATACTAATAATAATAATGTTTTCCGGAAACGTTTATGGCCTACTATGGCCCTCCTCAGCCAGTAATCTCAAGTGAGCACTAAAGTTCTAACCAGTATTGGATGCAGGCCGTCCCTGCTGGGATGTTTCACAAATAATTGTTGGGGATGTTTATTTGTGAAATATCCCAGCAGGGACGGCCTGCACTGGTTAGAACTTTAGTTGCTCACTTGAGATTACTGGCTGAGGAGGGCCATAGTAGGCCATAAACGTTTCCAGAAAACAATATTATTACAGTAGAACCTGTATAAGACGACCACCTCAAGTTCCAATCAAAACTGGTCGTTTGTACAGGTGGTCGGCTTATACAAGTTAACTATAATACAGCATTGCTTAAATGAAACAAAATGATTACAGTTTAATAAAATCGAAACGTATGTTTTTATTACAATTTATAACACAGTTTATCATTTATTCAAAAATATAACATATTTAATTAGTATGGAAAAAATTATCAACAGCGCTTTATCGCATTCCACTTTTATTTTTTATGATTTCTACGGCAAAGCAGTGTATGATGTCGTTTAATTGATACAACAATTTTTCATTATTTTCTGTTCTTGATGCCAGTTTAATTCTTCAATATGTTTCTTGCAAGTATCATTCACTTAAATTTGTGATTTTCGTTGTTCCTTCACTTAGTCAGACTTTTTTTTTCAGACAATATTTTGTGGATCTGTATTTTCCCCACGTTAAATTTTTCTGCTAATTCTCGTTCAGAAAGACCTTTCTTACTGCCTTTAATCATTTTTATTCGCTGTTCTAAATTCAAGGCATTAACTTTCCGTTTAGCCCATGATTTAGCTGTTTCAACATCCAAAGTGCATGATAGCATCACACGTGTGAGATTACATTTGATTAATATGCTTGCGTAGAACACAAGACATCCGGATCTGGCAGTGATTGTTTTCACTTTCCCTGTTTTCCCTATATCACTTCACCATAGGCCTTCAAATTATGATTTTTAATGTTTTTAATACAAAATTTAATTATCATATCATAGATACAAATTTAAGAAATGTGCATATTAAAAAGATATCTTATTAAAGTAGAAATGACACCATGATTTCGCTCTACGTCATTCTCGTGGTATGAATGATGGGGAAAAATTCGCACTGTGCAATTTTTTCAATTGTAGTGGTTTGGCTTAAATAAAATTTAAGTTTAAAAGAAAACGGTACTGATATAAGCAATAAAGAAAGTCAATTAGTAGTGATGTTAAAAAATTATGGTCATCATAGACAGTTTCACTTTATATTTGGTCTATAAAAATGATGGTCGTTGTCACGGAGATGATGGTGTTGATGTACGGAGGTGGTCATCTTATGGAGGGTCAAATAGAATTATTTCAATGGGAGAAAATTTGGTTCCCATAAAATTGTGGTCGTCACGTCAGGTGGTCTTCTTATACAGGTGGTCATGAAGTCAGTTTTTACTGTATTAGTATATATAGTGTATATTATATATATCTATTAATAAAATAGTGTATTTATCTTGCTTCAAGTGCTTGTTGTGATTTTCTATAGTATATATATATTTTTAAATTACTTTGCTGTCTATCTAGTGTAATGTTAGCTTTTGAAAGAGTTGTCATAATGAAGTTTAAATAGTATATATATCAAGAAATAATATTTAAATTAATTTTTTTAGATGTGCTTCAGGATATTTTGGAAATCCTATGATTCCTGGAAGTTACTGCCAACATTGTGATTGCAACAATAATGTGAATATGTCTGATCCCCATTATTGTGATCAATTGACAGGACAGTGTTTAAAATGTATCAATAATACAGCTGGATGGAATTGTCATGAATGTGCAGAAAATTATTTTGGTAATGCTTTACTGCATAATTGTCAACGTAAGTTATTTTTTTATTATAAAAATAAATAGTAATTATAATAAATGTTTAATATTAAAGAATAGTTAATCAGATACAGTAAGACTCCATTTAATGCAGTTTACGGAAAAGTGGTCCCTCGCATTTCGCCTCCCACATTTCACCCCCTGTAGATAATGAGTAGGATACAAAATTGTAAATACAGTCAACTCTCGATAATTTGAATCTTTATTGAAATCCCTACCCCTTTAGTGGAGATTTGATGTTAATGGTCTGCGATTGTTTACAAATTAAACCTAATTAATTAGCAAAAATTAAAAAAGTGAAATCTCGCTTAATTTTCATTTAAATTTTTTGATAATTTTACAATTTATTACGTTTTTTATTGTCTTTCTAAAGATATAAAAATTTTTTTCCAAATTTTATTTCTTTCATAACTTTTCATTCATTATATGAGATCAGAGAAAATACGATTTTTCTATATGAAATCTTAGCCATCCAACGATTTTGTTTTGCATTTTTTGATTGTGGCAAGTCTTATGAATAAAATAAGGTACGAATGAAGAAAACTGGATAATATTTTTAAAAAATTATTGATAAAAAACTCAGTACAGGGGACTCTTGATTTTACAAACTCATATGGACCCCCAAAAAAGTTCATAAAATTGAAAGTTCGTAAATGGGAATGGCATTAATTAACAATAAGGACGTTTTGGGACCAACTACTGTTTGTCTACCACAAGAATAGCTCCCGCCATGATGTCTAGTTAGTGGCAGTCACTATAGCAACAAGACCTGTTCATTTTTAATGGGGGTTAAGCATGTGAGGAATTGGCATCATACTTTTCAGATTTACAGCCATTGCATGCATTATTTTATTCTTGATTTAATTTTGCTTTTGCTTTTAAAATTATTTGTTCCCATTTGTTATATTGAATTCGCTAATTTGTTAAACTGGCAAGATGTCCTTTCAGTTTAGGAAAGGTAAGTCTTGAAATTGCAAGCACGTAAAATCGTATATAATGTTGCAGAATTTTGTTCCAGTGAAGCTTCATCCAAATCTGTATTAATTCCGCTCTCACAAGCTCTGAAAAGGGCTTCTCAAGCAAGTGGAGTTTCTGAAGCTACAATAAAGAAAATAAGAAATCAAGTTTCAGCATTGAGTTCATCAACTTTTTTAAAAGCACCTGGTAAACATCGTAAAAGACCTAGTGAGCAAAACTGCGAAATAGATGACTTTGACAAGTGTGTTATACGTCAAACAATTCAAGATTTTTACGTAACAAAAAGAAAAGTACCATCTCTCAGAAAATTATTACCCGTGTTGAAAGAAAAAATTGGATTTTCATGGAAAAAAGACACATTGTGCAAAATCTTACATTCGATGAATTTTAGATGGAAAAAGTGCATGAATAAAAGAAAAGTTTTCATGGAAAGGCCGGATATTGTTTTTTGGAGGCACACATATTTGAGAGAAATAAGGCGTCATAGGGAGGCTGGACGACTGATTGTTTATATTGACGAAACTTGGGTCAATAGCAACTTGACATTTAAGAAATGTTGGCAAAATGACACAGTTTTGGGAGTCACAGCAAATGTCAATGCGAAAAATAGACTTATAATTGTTCATGCTGGATCATCAACAGATTTTCTTACAGATGCTCAACTAATATATAAAGCATAGACAAAAAATGGTGACTATCACAGGCAAATGAACTATGAAAACTTCAAGAAATGGGTGTTGGAAAAACTTCTTCCAAATTTGCAGGCCCATCTGCTGTTGACAATATACCAAGTCTTCAGAATCATAACAAGAAGATTGTAACAGTACTGGATTCGAACCAATCAAGAAAACAAGATGGATTTCAGAAATGCTATTCGATGATGGATCATATATACACTGTCAACCAAGTGAAAGAAAAATGCAAAGAATTTCACATTCTACTTTGTATTTTATAGACTATGAGAAAGCATTCGACTCAGTATTGATAAGAACAATACTAACAGCATTAAATAATCAGAGAATAGATCATCAATATATAAAACTACTGTGCATCAACCATAGGGAGCAACAGCCATAATATAATTACACAAAGATAGTAGGAAAATAAAGGGAGAAAGCATCTCGCAGAAACAATTTCAGTGAAATGCTATCTCCTTGACAAATTCTCTGATTCTTTAATTGTACTGGAACACAAGTATTCCAAATTTGTTCTGGTTAAGCCAAATTCTAAAAATCACTTTGGTTCTCAGTGTTTTACAAAGCCAGGAGACATGTTAAAACATTTTTTATAAAATTAAAATATTAATTTAATTTTTAATATTTTAATTTTATAAAAAATGGTTTAACTTGTCTCATGGCTTTGCAAAACACTGAGAACCAAAGTGATTTTTAGAATTTGGCTTAACCGGAACAAATTTAGAATACTTGTTGTGTTCCAGTACAATTAATCATAAGGATCATCTCTGATTCTTATTCCTTTGTGTTCTGTCCACTTATTCCAACGAATAAGTGGATAGAACACAAAAGAATAAATATCGATGAAGAGTATTTCAATCACCTGAGATTTGCAGACAATACAGTACGTTTCATTCAAACATCAAATGAATTACGGGAAATGCTATGTGATCTGAAGATAGAAAGCAAGAAAATAGGACTGCAAATGAACTATGAGAAAACAAAAGTAATGTTCAACACAGAAGTAAACCTAGAACTAGTGATGATAGAAGGCCCAACAATTGAAAAGGTGGAAGAATACAACTACAAGACAAGGAGAACAGTTGGGAGAAATTCAACAAAGGATGCAATTGGAATGGCACACACATAGCCAATACAGTAATTTCCTAAGGAACAATAGGATACTGATATGCCTCAATAGGGAACTCTTTAACATGTGCATACTATTAGTAATGAGGTATGGCTGTGAAACATGGACATAGAAAATGGAATATATCTTTCTATGTGTCTTTGGTTTGTTTAGCAACAAACCAAAGACACATAGAAAGATATATGTTAGGATTCACTAGGAGGAAACTGCAAGACCAACAAATGGATAAGAAAATAAACAAAGACATAATGATAGCAGTTAGAAGCAGTAAATGGCATTGGGCAGGCCACATTATGAGATACACCAAGAACTGAGGGACAAAAAAATTACAGAGTGGCAACAAAGACAAAGGAAAAGATATCCTGGCAGGCAATAAAAACGATGGACAATGATATAAGAAAGTAAATGATTCCCAGTGGACGCAGATAGATAAATATGGAAATAAAAGGAAGAATAAACAGGGTGTCTCACATATCACCGAACATAGAAAAAAGTTAAAAGTCCGAAAGATTGCTATTTGCGCAAGTCCATTACGTAGCACAGACGAAATGATGCTCTGAAAGTAATAGTGGAAAAACTGAGAGGATTAAAGAGTGGACGAGCGAATTTTTCAAAACTATAAAGACATACGAATTTCGCCACATAAAAGTACTTATTAACCCCTTCCAGGCAACGGAAGTAGAATTACTTCCACTTACTGAAAATGCTAAACATCTGTTAGGAATTATAACGGTGATTATGGCTGCATTTTGCGTAATTAATTTTATAACGAACAGCTGTGTGAAAAGCAAACCTTGGCTGGGTATTGCCATGGTCATTTTGGCTGGGATGGCAACTGCTGCTGGTTTTGGATTAATGATAATTTGTGGAGTGGAATATATACAAATTAATATTATTCTACCCTTTCTGATTATCATCATCATTTATTCCATTCTGATCATCATGTAGTTTATTTCTTTAGTTAAGCTAGAATAATTTTACAACTTTTAATAAAATATTTTTCCTTTCAGCGACAGAAATGATGATTGCTTGTTGGAGAATCCTCAGGACAGTGTCGAGAAATGAATGGAAAAAACTTACTCCAACGCAGCTGTATCAATTACTTTAACCTCACTGACAAATTTTTTGTCCTATTGTATCGTCATGACGGCACAGTTTCCCTCTATAAGAATATTCAGCTTTTATGCAGCAACGAGTATTTTTTTCACTTACGTTTTCCAAATAACTTTCTTTGGAGGTTGTTTAGCTCTGACTTGTGAGTGGATATAGAGAAGCGAGAGGCATTCACCCATTTCGTTGTATAGTTATTTTAGGTAAATTTGAATCTTTATGCATTTGCCAGAATTCACAAATTTTTCTTTGTTATTATACTTTTCTAACGTTCAATATTAGAAATCCGAGATTTCTTTAGCTACGAAAATTCATAATTTATTTTTTACGTATTTGTTATATGTATTAGTATTTAAATAAGTTAAATATCTGTTACCGATTTATTTATATACTATAATATAATTTAAGTTTTATTGAATAGCAGAAAATACCTCTATTATCGATATTTTTGTTCTTAAAATCTGTATTGGAAAACTCTTAGTTCGCGTTCGAGGTGCGAGCGACGCGACGCTGTACGACGCGATACTACAAACACTATGCTACGAGCAACAGTCTATCCCAGGAGAAGCGCTTTGATAGCGTCTATAATGAAAGCTCGTCGCATTATTAGTATGTTTCTACTAAATGCTGATTATGGTAGTTTTTATCTCTCATAATACAGTACCTCCGAATATCGCTTATTAGAATCTCTGAAACAAATTCAGTAGCCATGATAATTTGTCTCTGTCGCTTTAGAAAATAAACTAGTTTATATTGATATTTCAGCTACAGAGAGCCACACAGAACGATGATGCGCGGCGCTACGCGTAATGTGGAAGCGTAGAGATTATGTCTATTGATTTGTAGCGCCACAGACGATGATGCGCGGCGCTACGCGTAATGTGGAAGCGTAGAGATTATGTCTATTGATTTGTTTTCTTTCGGTCGTTTGATCGCATAGTACAATATCGCGTCGCCTGCGCGTGCGACATAGCCTTACATATTTGGTGATTTACTTCACAACTACTGTATATTACATGTACAGTAATTATATTATCAGTTTCATTATATATTTTCATTTATTAGAGAATAAATCAATACTGTACTGAAAATGAAATTTTTGGATAATTTTCGAATTCTTAACTTGGAAGCAATCGCAAAATGGGCTCAGTTGTTCCATTTATACACGGCTTCGTTGCTTCTGCCATATCCAGTCTGGAAACGGTTTATTCTGGTCTATAATTGCATTGAAAATCAAAACTAGGAGGCTGTTGGATAAAATCTTCAATTAACTCTTTATTGAGAAACGATAAGCTCTGCCGTACTTTCTTTTAATTTTAATTGTTTTATTCTTAGCTTCTAACTTTTTGACACTGATCCATATATGGTATCTTGATTTAAGTCTTGGGATCGGTTAGAGATAGACTTTGAAAGATCTTCATGTATGAGGAGGTTGGGGTTGGAGATGATATTTTTCCAAATTTTTATAGTAGTTTGTCTCCTGTGGAATATTGATAATAAAATGTTTGAGTGTAGGTAGCCATGGAAAAGGGGATGATCTTCATACTTAGGTTTATCTTATATGTACTAGCCTATTATGTGAACTGTAGTATCATACCGGAGAGCAGTACTCTGTAGCAGAACAGACTATGGCCAAGGCTGAGATGCGGAAGTTATCTGTCCCACAGTCCTAACTTGTGTCAGTTAGTTTTGAAATAATGTTGTTGCGCGTCTGAAGAATGCCTTTGACTTTTTCTAAGAGACACTTGTTTAAAAGTACTAGAGATATCTTTATTGAAAATCATAAAGATATTCTTCTAAATGGCGGCTCATATTGATTACTAGAATGTTCCTTCGTTTAAAAAAGGACGTGGAAATATGTAATGAAAAACTACTTTCTGCAGAATTTTTACCCACCTTATAATTCATACAGATGATTTTCCGCATCTTTAACTTGGCAGTAAAATAAAATCTAACGATATAAAGAGGAATAATTTAAATGCTTTTCTGGTTTTCATGGTATATTTTAATGATTAAATTAAAATTATTTAAAATGTGTAAAAGAAAAGAACTCTATTTAATTTATATTGATATAAAAGATTGTATGGCACTATTTATTTAGGGTAAGTCCGGGAGAGATGGACTCTCTTTTTAAGAATTGCTGTATTTTTGTTATTTATAGCAATACCAGTTTAAAAAATGGCTATAAGAATTCTATGACATACACTAATAGCTAATAATAATATAAATGTAAAAGGCACATAATCAAATAAACTAATGATTTTTAAAAACTTATATAGGTGGTCCATCTATCCCATATCACCTTGGATTAATGGACCATGATATATGGTAGAGATGGACCTATTCAAACTTGGAATAAGAATGAAAGAAAACACTAGTAATAAAAATGTAATCGTCCGTTTCGTTATATTTTTAATATAAACAAACATTTGCGTTTTTTACATAAACTTTTATACATTTTTCAGAAAATAAAAATAAAAATTAATAACAATTATGCATTTATTTAAAATAATGCTTATTGCTTATATTTTATGTGAGCGGTGTGGTTTCTCATTCTACCAACATTTCACACACATTATTCATATAAATATAAAATTTTTAATGGTTTATCGAAAAAACTAGCTTCATATCAATACATAACTTATGGCTTTGAGAACAAACAGGCCTTTAATAAGATAGATCACTTAAATAGGAGTATGTATTTGCATCAAATAAAAAAATGATCAAAATGGACCGAACGCGTTTTGAGATCACACTCTTCAATTATAAAGCTAGATATT
>AYEL01076486.1:0-27294 GCA_000484575.1 Olivierus martensii
CAAATCGTTAGCACCTTTTGCACTTTTTATATTTAGGTTCTAGACCCAACGGTTTGGCCCCCAGAGCCAAAATAAATTCGATGAGACTAACCTGATATTTGCTTCTTTATTGATGTCATTAATCATAAATCACTTCATAACATATCTACTTATGCATAGAAATACCATAATTTACTAGCAATTATTATAAACAAAATAGTTATTTCTAAATACAAAAAGTATTATAAGATATCAGTCTATACTTATTTAACCACATTATTTAAAAGAACTTATAATGAAAATAAAATAATATCGAATTTTATTAATTCTTAATCACTTAAAATACTCAATAATTTGACTATTATCTTTCACAAATCCCTAAATAAACATATTTTTAAAATATGAATTTTTATGGTAAAATATGAATATTACGCAAAAAATTTTTATTTTGTAATAAAACTTATTACATAAAAAGCATAATATCTATGTTTATTCCTTTTCCATAGAAACTAAAATTAAATAAACTATTATTTATTAATCCATGCAAAATGGAAATTTTAAATTATCATATCATATATACAATATATATATACTTTTATATCTATGATATGAATATACATTTGTTTTAATTTTAATATTTTTTGTCCTACTATGAAATTATTTCTATAATTTTAAAAATGAATATTATATTTATTTTTAACTTATAGTTCGAGCTATTTAAATAAAGTTTAGATGATCACCTTCAAAATTAAATATAAAAAAAAATTTATTCAAATGAGTTTTAATTGTTATACCTAAAATTGCACCTTTAAAATTAAACATAAAAAAAATTTATTCAAATGAGTTTTAATTGTTATACCTAAAATTTTTCTCACTAAATTTCTCACTAATAAAATTTTTCATTTATAATTAGTTTACTCCAAACGTTTACTCGAAATTCATGAAAAATTATTTTGTATATACAGCCATATTTGACAAATTCTTTTCTCTCTTTCCCGGAAAAAGTTAGCGTTTCTTGATAACTTTCCTGCAAATAATCCCTTAACTGCAGTGAAGCCTATATTGAAGGTGCAACATATTTCATGATCAACAGAAACATCTTTGAGAATATTTTTATATTTAATGCGTTCTTTTCTAACATGAAAGTTTACTTTAAAAACGAAACCTATTTAATCTATTTTTCCGTTTAATTCTAATGATTTATAGATTATTGTCATTATTGACGTTAACAATTTTTCTTGTCCTTTGTTGGCCTCTTTCCTGTTGGGAAGTGTTTTTTTAGTGCTCGTCACTGCGTTCTGTTTCAGTTTGCTTTTTTACGGATTTTCTGCATTTAGAATGGTAAGATTTTAATCTATTTTTAACATTTTATAAAATTTTGTCTGACAAATATCAATGTAATATAATGTTTCATAAATAATTAACGCGGCCATATTTTATAATGGTAAAGATATGATAAGGGAAATAAGTTTAGTTTCGCGTCAACATTTTTTATAATTTATATCGTTTTTTCTATACGGTATTTTGTAAAAATGTCTTATTAATATTAATATGCAAAAAAGTGAACCTCAAATAAGGAAATTTTGTATAATATTAGTCTATCGGTTGGCGTAAAGATGGCGACTCGATCGAAGCATTTTATGGAATTTATTAACTAATGTAAAGAATTATTAGTGACTTTCATATAATATATTAATTCTATACGTATATATCTTATTATATATTCAATAAATTGTCATCAACGAGAACGTTAGTTGTCATATAAATAGAAATTATAAGATATTTCAATTAGGCTTAGCAATTTTCCGTAGCCATATGTAACAATAAATTTTGAACATTGTTTCTACAGCAACAGAACAACATTCCGTTTCCATAGCAACCGCAATTTTCGAAATTTACAGCGAATAAATTAACAGTTTCGCATTAAATTTATTATTATTATTATTTATTTTAAATCAGGGGTTCCAAACTGGGGTATCCATATCCCTTGGGAATATGGGAACCAAATGCTTAGGGGTATGGGACTCGATTTTTACAATAAATTCAAGATGTTGACAATTTGGAAGTCATACTGGCAACTAATATAAGGAATGATGATGATTATTTCGATACCGTAGTTAAGTGAAGAGGTATGGGACCATTCAACAATCCATTGGAGGTGTGGAGCCATCAAAAGTTTAAGAACCTCTGTTCTAAATTAAATTTCGGTAGTCATCATAGATATATTGGGAGGTCTGGAGCCATCAAAAGTTTAAGAACCTCTGTTCTAAATTAAATTTCGTTAGTCATCATAGATATATTGCCAAATAGTCCGTAAAATTGAAATTTTATAACTATTCTCATTCATTGAAAATTCAGTGTCAGAGTTAAATACTTATCTGTGTTAAATGCATTCTGAAAATTTTCTGCAGTGCTCTGTTTCTCGATAAAAATATCGACAAAAATGTTGAATTATGCACAAATTTATTAAAATGACTGCATATTAATTAGTAGAATAGTATTGCCTTTATATTACAATGATACCTAATTCTTCACTTAATTTTTTTAATTAAAAGCGAATTATGATTTGCATATTAATAGAATTTTAAACGACTTACATTCGACGTAGATAGAGCACATATCGAAGTTCTGTAATTACTTTTCGAATAATAAAATTTTATTATTGTAATGCTGCATTTTTTAATGTATTTTTCATCCATAAAGCGCTATATTTTTGCCTGGTAATGAAAATTTGAACTATTTTGTTTTTCATCAGAAATCGCGACCCCATATTCTAATTAGCATACATTCCAGGTTTTAGTGTCATATGTTGATTATAACACGCTCCAGTGAGTTATGAGAAGGGTCAGTTATTTTATAACCATCCTGTATCATTCTAAATGATATGACTTTCTTGATAAATTTCATAAAATTTCCAGTAATTATTGGAATATATAGCATACTAGAATAGCTCAAAATTTTGAATTTCCTCCATTTTTAAATGGTTGAAGTAACTAGATCATTAGATTTGGAATAGAATTTTCCTTTTATAATCTACCAATCTACCAAATTTCTGCTAGATAATATATAAATTTCATAAAAATTCTGCAGATTAGCTCATTGATTATAACAGAATACATATAGATAATGTGCTGGATACTAACATTGAGTGATCAATGGTCGGTCCAATCTCCAAATTTTTTTAGAACCTTTTAGAACAGGGGTGGACAAAAGGCGGCCCGCGAAGGAATCTTATACGGCCCGCCAAATAACTAGAATATATTAGTTTTAAATTCCACATTTGTAAAATTCTACTCGAAAAGAAAAAAGCAAAATAATGGTTACTGTTGCTAATGTATACATACACTATCGAGTTACTGCAAATTTTGATGATATAATTAACCATGAACATAGTAAATTTCACCATTTGTTAAGTTGTAAATTTGTTTTTACAAAATTAATTACGTAGGTAGCTAATATTTTGCAACATTCTGATGTAATAGGTTGTTAACAATCAATCAGTTTGCTAAAATACTTATGTTTTTAAAGAAAATAATCTGAATTTATTAATTCGCAGAACGAATTATTTTCTAATATTTCTTATGAAAAAAATAGTTTCTACGTAGCTTTTGAACTCTTTGCATACCAACAAAAAACTAAGAAAATAACATATTTTAAAAATAATATTGATTTACGAATATATTCTTTATATAAGTATCACAAAAGTGGCTACATAGGATAGCGAGGTTGACAAGAACGAGTGCAGATAAAATGGCGTAACATTATTTTTGTTCCGTCTTAATTATTTCTGCCTTGTCGACCACATTCAATGTCTTGTGTTTTCGTTTTTCACTTTTTCCGATTTTTGATATTATGTAAAAATAAATAACATACTGATACAGTAAAAACGTGATGGTGAGAGAAATATATTTGTGCAAGAATCAATCTTGCTTGAACGTGAGTAGTCATTTTATGCCAAAATAGTTTTTATTAATTATTAATAGAATAGCTAATATATCATCAATAATTTCATTACATAATTACATAATTACGGTGTCGTAAGATTAAATTCGCTCTTAGGTACTTTTCAATTTTTATACAGACCGCTTCATCTTGAAGATTGTTTATCCGGCCCTCAGCAAAAAATAATTGCCCACTGCTGTTGCAGAATATCCAGACTTGAATCCCTGTAATTTCTAGCTGTGGGAATATTTGAAAGATCGAGTTTATCAGGTAGGAGTATAGTGTGTGGCTGACTTAAAGCAATCATAAATCGGCATATCGCAGACATTCAACATGGGCGATCATTGATCACGCAGTATTACGGATCCAGCGTGTAATCGACTTAGATGGAGCACATATCGAAGTTCTGTGACTGCTTTTTAAATAATAAAGACTTATTGTAATGCTCCATTTCTGAATGTATTTCTCATCCACAAAGCGCCATATTTTTGCCTGGTGATGAAAATTTGAAGTGTTTTTCACTGAAAATCGTAAACCCATAGCCTAATTAGCATATGTATCAGGTTTTATTGTTTTATGTTGATTAGAACCAATTCAAGTGAGCTGTGAATAGGGTCAGTTATTTTATAACTATCCTGTATATTAATTAATATTTACCTTCAATTATTTTTGAATGGTATACATTCAAATTTCTAATATTTTCACTAAAAACTTTTAACTGTTTGTTTGGTTTTTATGAAATTTGATTTAAAGAGTCATTCTATTGAAGATGATTTTGGTGATATATTCAGTATATAACTTATATTATAATCTGACATCATTAATCATTTTAAAATAGAGAAGATTAAGTTAACGTTGTTAAGTCAATATATCTTACAAGAGATAATCTGTATCTGGCGGTAGCCACTTTTTAGAGCTCATCACAGGACAATACTACCATAATGGGGTCAAGAGGAAGATTGATGGATGGTTCAACGGTATAGGCTCGGAGCCCTCCTAAAAAACTGGAAGTGTGAGAGCCGGATTCTCCAAAATGGCAAGAGAATGCTTTACCACGCTGCCATTTGGGTAACTTAAAATAGAGGAAATGCTCGAAATTAGACGATTAGATATTTGCTGAATTACTGTTTATGTTTGTAGATATTTGCATGTTGCAATAAGTTTTTCTTGAAGCCTCTAGTGATGAAAGTTTCTTGTTCAAGAAGACTTTGCTATGGTGATTATGATGGAAATTCATACTTTTTAATACTTATATTTTTAACTAATTAATGGTATTTTTATTAAATTTACCTAGAAAGTCATGCAATTTAAGATGACCTTCATGATACATCAACTAATCTCTACTTTCAATTATTTTGGAATGATAAACATTCAAATTTTTTAAGATTTCCCCTAAAATATTTTGAACTGTAAGTCTTTCTTCAAAAAGTAGTCTAATTTATAAACAATTTTATTATATCTAATACAGAATTTATAGGAGAAACTATGCTATTTATTTGTTATTTTTGAAGAGATGAAAAATTTATTTAATAACGCTTATTTAATAAATCTGTCATGAATGAATTAATGAGGAAATGTGCAAAATTAGAAATTTAACCTAGAAAATAAAATAATACATACTCTAGTCGCTAAAAATCATATTTATTTAATTAGATGTATACGTAAGATGATTTAATCATGAATTTTTCAGCAATATGATAACATTTTTGATAAGTTAAACGAATGGGAGAGAAACATTTCAATATTTTATCACGTTCGTTAACTTATTTACAAATTATTATTTTTCAGCTATTTATACTGGCTGTTGCACTTAATAATTTATATTCATTAAAATAAACTCAAAACTGGAATCAAATCACAGTTATTTTTTTTCTTTAACTCTTCAAATGTCAATTAAATAAGAATTAATATTTTTCTTTCAAGCTTTGGGTACAAAATCATGTATAAGATTGTCATCTGCTTTTTTCTCCTATCAAGCATTGAGGTTAGTCAAAAATGAAATCATAATAGTTAATTTTATTGTTTAATTATTTAAATAAGTTTATGTCCTTTTATCCTAAACGTTTATTTAAATTTAAAAAAAAAACTTAAAATTAATCTAAACAAATATAAATTTTTTTCAGTTAAGTTTTCAGATTGTTCGACCGATTTGGAATATAGGTCACATGGTAAATGGTGTAGATCAAATCGAAGAATTTTTAGACGAAGGAGCTAATGCCATAGAGGCAGATGTTACATTCGATTCGGACGGAACTGCAAAATTTATGTATCACGGTTTCCCATGCGATTGTCTGCGTTACTGTTGGTATAGCTCTTTACTCTTCAGGTATTTGGTAGAAGTTCGAAAGCTGACCACACCAGGTAAAGATATAACTTTGTACTTTCTATATATATTAAAATAATTTTATTTGACTAACTTATATTTTAGAAAAATTAAACTTTTCTTTCGTTTTTGGTCTAGCGCGACGCGAGCGCGAATTATGTGTGATGTTAAAAGTTCAAACTGCAACATAGATAGCATCACTTGCTACAAATATATGTTTTTACTACAGTTTTTGTATATATTTAATCAAAAATATTTGGGCAGATTTGCTGATAATAAGGATAATTTAGGAATCAATCATGTTAGCTGCGGGGACGCGTGCCGTCGTTCTTGCGCGTCGCAGCATAACGCGCCTGAAAGGCAATAGGCGAAAAAATTATTTTACGAAAAATATTTCTGACAGTATATGCTTAAATTTAATCAAATCACAAAAATTGAGCGAATTTTAGATAATTTAATATATAATATTTATTTTAAATTCGACTTTAGGCAGTTCACAGATGTAAACATACAGAGCGACAGTTCATTAATACTTATAAATGTTTATAGATTTTTATACATTTGTTTATAAATTTAAATGTACAGTATTTTTCGTAATCATACTTAAATTAACTCTATTATCAATGTTAATGAAGATTTAAATGGCTTAAACTTAAAATAATCACAAATTTACAGCACTTAAACGAAATGAAAATCAATTAAGTTTAAAATATTAATGCCAACTTTGAGCATTTAAATTTATTATAATATATTTTAAATATATATTGATTATATCACAAAAAATCTTATTTTCTTAAATGTAAATCTCAAAGTATTTTCTGATATACATGTTTAAAATTTAAATATGCAAAGAATATAAAATCCATTACATTAATCGTCGAGATTCGCCATTTTAAAACTTATTAAAATGACGAATCGGAATTTATTTATCAGCAGACATCATTGATTTTATCAAACATTCAGAGAATAGATAAATAAAAATAAAATTTTATAAAATTAAACCTTTCAACATTAAAATTCATCTTTTATATTCATTAGTTCACAATTGCATATTGATTTACATGATAAGTTCGCCTTTTATACTCTTATTATAAAAAATGTTAAATATAATTAAGGATCTTATCGATAATAAGCAACATTATTCCATCATTTTACAGAAAAGTTTTCATATACGTCAAATAATTTCAGAGATATAGTATTGTTTTAATTTTGATTGACCACCATCTTGTGATAAAACATGTTGTTAATTCAAACTTAATCATTTACTTTCAATCAAAACATATACGAGTTTTAACTAAATTTAAATATTCTACATTATTTTGTTCTTGAAATATTTTGATTATTTTTGAGATATTTTGCGGACAGCTTGATACCAGATGGGAGGAAATAGTGATCACATAATACAGTTCAATTCTTACATAAAATATATGTAAAACTAGTTCAGGTAACCATAAAAATCATTCGGTTGCATTTAATAATTTCAGAGATATCAGCATTTCAATTTAATGTTGCGAACGGCAACCATCTTGTAACGATATTTAGTAGGAATGTAGTTTGCATAACATGAAAATCTATAAATTTGAATTGTTTTCTCTGTTGAAAGACTGTCATATTCTTATGAATATTGCTTAAAAATAAAATGTAATTAATTAATAAATTAAATTAAACATTAAGCTACAAAACTATTTTTTCGTGTTTGCGATTAGATTATCTAATCTGAATGTTAAACGTTAAGATTGCAGAAAAGATCCTTTCTGATATTGATAGATATTTTTTCATTAATAATTTTAATAAAATATTTTGCGTTGTAAGAAAAAAAAACTGAAGTAAAAATTAGACGTAAAATATTTTGCGTTGTAAGAAAAAAAAACTGAAGTAAAAATTAGACGTAAAATATTTTATCTAGGATATCCTGAATATAGAGAGAACTTTGTTTTGCTACTCCTGGATTGTAAACTTTCGTCTTTAAGAAAGGAAATGAAAATTAAAGCGGGAGAAGATTTAGCTAAAAAGTTAATAATATATTTATGGCAAAGAGGTATTCTACTGCATTTTAAGTTTTAAATTTCCTTTATTCGAAAAAAAAAATGAAATAATTTAATATTATTATAGATTATTTCTTATAATGCAAATTTTATTTTTATAATATTTATTAAATTCTTACTTAGGTAAAGCTGAAAGTAAAGTTTGGATTTTATTAAGCATTCCTCATACAGATCATATTGATTTCATAAAAAGTTTTCGCGAAACTTTAAAGGTGGAAGGATTTTCTCATTTAGAATCAAAAATTGGTAAGCAAATTTTTAAATATTAACCTTATTAATATTATAATTATAAATTTAATTTTTTTTTTATATTTTTGTAATACATATATAAGATCCTCTCAACAGTAATGTCTTTTTTACACTGTACTTATTCAAACATGTCTCAGCTTATCTAAACATGAATTTTTACATGAGCTTTCTCAACGTTATTGATTCAAATAGTGAATATATATTTGATTAAATTAACAAGTGATTTATCTTTTACATCCTTTCAAAACTTAACGTTTCGAAAGGATAAAAACGACATTTACTTTTGGGATGACCTGTTGATATATCTTCTTTCATCCTTAATATAAAAGGATTGTGTTAGTTGACATGTTTGATTGCAGACAACTTATTCAAGTAGTCTGCCTTATTTGGAATACAAAACTTATCAAAAGAATTTTATAAAATGAATTTTATTTAACTGCGAAAATTCAAAATTTAACTTAAAAAAATTATTATTTTTAATCTAATTTTTTTTTCAGTTTTGAATATATTTTAAGAAAATTTCGTACGATATATTGTTAAAAAATATCGAGGTAGACCGACCATCATTTTGTAGCAAAATGGATTAAGGTGACACACATTAAAAGTTTTAGTCTGAATTATTTTTTTAATGGTAGATTATATTTATAGCGCTTGCTTTTATTCTAATAATAATATTATTATTATTATAATCGTTTAAAAATTATATCTTACAGATCATTATATCATTGAAAAATATTAAAAATAATCTTGATGCTTCATGAAAACAATTTTTCCTTAATGTCTTAATGGAAATATACTTTCGTGAAGATGCATTCCATATCTATTGAGAGATAAAAAACAATATTTTCATATAAACATCAAACTTATTTTGAAGTTCTAAACTTCAAAATAAGTTTAACATTTCAATTATCCGATGCTAAAGAATATCGAACTTATTTTGAAGTTCGATGTTCTTTAGCATCGGATAATAATTAATCAATGTAAAAAGTTTCTGTCTCAGTTTGTGTCTAATAGGTACATTTCTATCGCTTAAATAACCAGTTATTTCATATTATTTATAAAATTTAATTAAATTATTATTATAGGATGGGATATATCCGGCAACGAAAAACCTGAAGTAATAGAAAATGCTCTCAGAAATATTGGCATTAACGATTCCTTGTGGTTATCAGATGGGATAACTAACTGCATGCCGAGATCAATTTCGAGATTGAACAGTTTAATCGAAAGAAGGAATTTAGAAAAGAGCGAAATTAGCAAAGTATATTTTTGGACAATAGATAGAGAAAAAAATATGAAAAAATCTTTGCGGTAAGTATGAAATTTCAGCTATGATGATAAGGAATACAAGCACTTTGGAGTTACATTCCTACAAATTCTAAAAATCATTATCTGATAATCTTCAGAACAATTATTCTCATATCTGATAATGCTATAAGAAGCCTGTATAACTGCTTGTTTTTTAACTAATCATTAATATACTTGATTACGCTTTACTATTCATTGAACTATGTTACTACCAAGAAAACATATAATAAATATGATGATTGCCTAATAATAAATATAATGGTTTTCAAATCGTTCTCACTCTAGTTTCCCCGACTTCGTGTAATATTGCTGGAAAATCCTGATAAAACTCACAAAATTCTCTTTCGCTTTTTTTGAATTTTTCAATAAAACTGGAGGGTAATTTTATTCATGAATTATTTTATTGCATTTTTATAAACCAATAATGAGAGATCATAAAATAAAACAGGACTGACATAGATTCGAAAAATAAATAAATAAATTACACACAAACATGTAAATGCTACATTATGGCATGTTAATAAGTTCAGTGTTATATGTCCAGAAAATGGATATAAATCAAACTGGTTAGGTTTTTTCATATTTAATCATTACTTTTCTCGATATTATAAAAGTAATTGTTGTATCTTAATTGTATGTAGTATATATCGGATTACAATTTTTTCTTCTTTTTTATGTCGTAACAATAATACAGTATTTAATTTATTTTATATTAATTACCTCTTGAATTCACGATGATAAAACTTCATTAAAACTTTCTGTAAATTATTATTTTCAATTTTCATAAAAAGTCAAATTTTATATTAGTCTTGCTGACGAAAACAAAATTAATCATTTCTTTTTATCGTGGACTATTAATTCTGAATTAAGCACTATTAAATGCAAGTTAATTTATTTTTACAGATTAGGTGTCGACGGAATGATAACTAATAAACCCAAAAGATTGGTTGGTATATTGAATGATCCTGAATTTAGTAACGATTTTCGTCTGGCAAACATCACAGATAATCCATGGGAGAGAATAGTAGATCCTATCAAACATCGCACAGCTGCAATCAGATATGGAGCTGAATCCGACGATGATTATTATTTTGTTGAATGCTATCAATTTAGCGAAGATAATATCGAATTAATTGAGAAAGAAATATAAAATTATTTTCTAGCTTCATTAAACGCGAAAAAAAATTTTTACATCTTAAATTTTAATCAAATCAAACAAAAATTTGATATATTTTACTTGAATGCGACAAATGTTCATATGATATTTTTTAATAAGTCAACAACTTTTTAGTGAATTTTGCTTGGATTTATTACAAAACAAATGTTTAAGGACAAATTTATTGCATCACTCTTCACACTATAAGCTGTGATTTGGAAGATTAATTCAGCATGGAATTATCTGATTAATGTAAACAGATGTAAAGACATGTTTCATGTCAATTTTATTAGTTATTCAGTGTTTTATATTGAATAACCATTAAAAAGTTCATTAAATTTTGATTTTTGTAGCTGTAAATAAAATATATAAAATGTATGATACAAATATCAGAAGGATTAGAGATAAATTTCCACAATCAAAAATTATTTTAAGAGGTCCCGAGCTCCGACATGATGCTATCGTTCATCACGAGGTTATAGTCAACGTGATGGAGGAGTATGGACAACCAATAAGGAGCTCTGAAATGCTTTTAAGAATCGTACAATAAACCACTCAGTGAACGGCAATGAAAAATCTGGAGCCATATAATCAAATGAAGAGCCAGCTCAACATACGATCAAATGGAGCGCCCACTCAAGGTGCCGATATTTAAGGACTACCAAAGGGCGCTGGCGCATTTTGTGTTTTATTATTATTATATTAAGACAATTATTTTTTACACATAATTTAAACAGTTAGCGGATTGGGCAGCTGTCCGTGCCCCAGCCACACACCATTTGCCCATCGGCCGGAGGACAAGAATTCGTGCAATAATGTAATAAACTGTAACAAGAGAATGCAACAATATCATAAATGATATATTCAACGGTAATAAAGATATATAGTTTTAAATAATTTATTGTACACAATGAATTGGTAGACCGCAGACAAAACGATGACAGAATAATAATAATTAAGCAAGTGTTTACATTGCAATCAGTGAATTGATCAAGCGATGGTATGTACTATTTGCGGTTTTATGTGTTTTATGTATATTGTTTTTATTTTAAAGATAATGATAAAATAATGGGGTTACAAATTTTAACTTTTATTAAAGAAAACGAGGGTCTTTATTTGAATATTTGGATTGCATTAAGGATCTTATTATCAGCATATGTTTCTGTCGCTAGTGTTGAAGGAAGTTTCCCAAAGTTAAAATTAATTAAAACTTATCTTCGATCATCGATTTCACAAGAAAAATTGACACAATTAGCGACCTTTTCCTCGAAAATGAATTGAAAAAATATAGTTTACCCCAATTTAATAGTCGGCCGGATGGCCGCTTGGTAAAGCTTTGGCTTACCATCCTGGATGATCCGGGTTCAAATCCGAGTCCCACAACTCAAGATTTTCAGGAGGGGTCCGGGCCCGGCCCGTTGGACCCCATCCTTTAACCATCCGGTTGACCCCATCATGAGTGTTGGCCAGCCTGTGATGAGTTCTATAAGTAGTCGCCGCCAGATGCAGAATATCCCATGAGGATATGGCGGCGTAATATAACTAACCTAACCCAATTTAATAAAAAGAATTCATCAATAAAAAACGCTCGTAAAATGGCGGCCTGATGGTCGAGTGGTAACGCTTTCGGCGTGCCACGCAGGAGGACCCGCGTTCGCGTCCAGGGCCGGTCCCGGATTTTTTCGGGGTACTGGGTCCGGCCCGGTGATCCCCGTCCTTCACCATCCGGCCCCCTTCCACGGGTGTTGGTGCAACCCGTGGTTGGAACTGGTCCCGCCCCCTTAATAATATCCCTGATTGGAAAGGGGTGTATAATATGCAAAAAAAATCGCTCGTAAAATCAATTTTTTTATAAGCATGTAAATATAGTATATAAGTTTTGTTAAAACGTTGTATATAGAAATATAAGTTTTGTAAAATATTATTTTAAAACATAAAAGTCTTGTAAAGTGCGATATTTCATGAATTTTATTTATTTTTCAAAACTGACGACTTGAGGGGTTGCAACAAAAATTTTAGCTAGGGGTGTTAAAAGCTCTAGAGCCGGACTGGTCATAAGGTTGAAAAATTTATCATATGGCCATCTGGAAGATTCACGATTGATGCCGATTTTCATAACTCCAGATTTCTCAGGAGAAATTTGGGCTCAGGTTGTCTATCAGACAACCCTGAGCTAAATCTCGCTTTTAGCCTAATTTTGTTAAATAAACATGTATACTTATCTGTGGGAGCAGTATTCATCCACATTCTCATCCATCTATCAGAAGATGCTACTAAAGCGTGGATTCTTTTTCCATTAATGGTCTGTCATACTACTACTGGCAGGATTCCCTTCCCTCTTTTCTTTTGCCTTTCAATATTTGTCACGTCATCTTTCTTCAAAGTTTCTTCGAGTTATATTTCTGAGTACACCTTTTCTCTCTTTCAATAGAGATCTGTACATGGATGTTTTTAGTTATACTGTATTTTCCATTTTTCTATATCAAGATTAGATAGTAGGGGTATCGCAAAATTTATAATTTAAATATTAACTATTATATTGACGTTATATTGGAAGATAAAACCCGTAAATTAATTAATTTTTCAGTAATTAATTGATATGTCATGATATCAAGAGGCACAGCAGTGACTCTAAGCCAAGTACAGTAGTCACTGACTGACTTTTATTACCGGAGTCATTACAGCCAAAATTCAACTCGCTGTAACTTTGGTCCTAAGATAAATATTATTAATCTGACAATTGCATTTGAGAAAAGTATTCAATAGGGTAGACTGCTAAATTTGAAGTTTCATATACAATTAATAATAGAATTAGAACGGTTTAAAAATTGCAAAAATCGCCAAAAAGCGTCATTTTTCTTCTCCTCCTCCTCCTCCTATGCAGACACCTCTACAGGTGGCATCGTTTAATCGATATCGATGAAATTTGGAATATTGGTGTTTTTTAGTTTACTAGAGGTCCCCTGAAAATTTTAGCACAATCGGGTCAAAACAAAGGGGGAAAGGGGATCCGATTTCCATAAATGTCTTTACATTATCGCATTGCTTAACCGATTTTGACCAAATTCAAAATATAGGCATAGCATAGTTCATTTAAAATCATCTAAAAATTTTGGCCCAATTAGGCTAAAATTAAAAGGTGTAGAAGACGATGATTTTCTTCTCTAGAAATATCTCTATAGATCACATCGTTTGACCGATTTCGAAGAAATCTGGGATGTAAATGTGATTTATGTTAATTAAACCTTTCTAAAGAAGTGCAGCCCAATAGGACCAAAATGAATAAAGTAGGATGCTTGTTTATCACTAACTCTGTTATTTCTCGTCTCGTTCAACCGATATCGATGAAATTTGAGAAGTAGGTATTCCTTAGATTACTTGAGAACCTCTAATGCCACAATAATTCAACTCGATATAAATGTCCTTCTAATTAAATAACTATCATCATCTAAAAAATAAATGATATCCTATCAAAAACATCTCGTATGTAAAAAAAATAAGCCAAGTATAGTATTACCGAAACAGGATATTTGTGAAAATTTAGATGCGGTTATTTTGGTTGATGTTATCATATTTTCTTAAATCGTCAAACAAGTAGCGCATCTAAATTTGTTGCAATTTAGATGCAACTACTTGTTTGACGATTTAAGAAAATAATATAGTGGATCGGGGGAAGTTGCCATACTTTATTTTACCCTAAAACTCATATTAAATTTGAATATTTTCATTTCATATTTTTTGATCCTAAAACTCATATTAAATTTGAATATTTTCCTTTCATATTTTTTGTATTCCATCAAAAACTTTGAAATAACAATCGGGTCATGATTATAATTAAAAAAAAGTTACAATTAGTCATCTTACCCCGAATATTCGCGGTAAGATGCCACTGCGCTTTGGATGATATTCACTTTAATGAATAGCAAAAATGAACTCTTTACTCATCCAACAAACTTCTTTTTCACTATACCATGTATATTTTAATAGGATAAATTATTAAATTCTATAAAATTAGAACAATTAAATAAAATTAGCCATTTAGATATTGCATACATCCACGGTGGTCAAGTTGAGGCTTTTGAGCCACATTCGACTCTTTGATACTTTTAGTGTGTCTCCATATCACGAAAGTCAAAAGTTAATGTAGAGCAATCTCTTTTAATTAAGAAAGATGTAGGAGTTGTCCATTTGTTCATATAAAATAAGCTATCCCAAACACTTAGGAAAGTGTGATTTAGCAGTTTTTTTCTGTGGTTCCATGGCATATTTTTCATCATTATATTTCTATAATCTCCTTTTTAATGTTCTGTAAGGTAGATGTAGGTCTATCATATATCTGTGAAGCATTGAAGCAATTCATGCCTGGTTTGGTTCGAAGAAAGTTTAAAACTTGCAGCTTAAGATATAAACAGAGCAAGCTCTGTTTATATGTTATGCTGCAAGTTTTAAACTTTCTTCGAACCAAAGACCTCTGCTTGGGTCCTAATATGTTCTTATCATTTAATTTATGAAAATAAATCATAAATAAAAAATTTTAAATTCGGCATCTAACCCTGAAGCAAGTATTGCCATCTTTCCCGTCAATCAGGGTGAAATGCAACCTTTAATCACGTGACTAAAAATTACAAAAATCACTAAAATGGCTAAATTAGAACGATATGTAAAGGAAAGTATTCTTTAAAGTATCTACTACACATTACATATATTAATTTTTACTTTGATGATATTATTACGATTAATAATAATACTTCAAAAAATGATTATAATCTTTGATGAAAATTTCAACACTCGTTGGGAACTTTTCGATTTCCAATGCGAATAATTAATAATCTGATAATAGCTATCATCTATATTTTTGGCGGGTTTATAAGAGGTTATAATAAACCACCTTTAATTGCCACCTGTTTAAATACTAAAGAATTGGAGAAAAATAAGCTTCTTCCCCGATTCACTCTATAACATCAACCAAAATAACCGCATCTAAATTTTCACAAATATCCTGGTTTCGGTAATACTGCACTTAGCTTATTTTTTTACATATTAGATGTTTTTAATGGGATTTCCTTTAAGTGTGTCACTTTGACAAAATATTGAAATCATACCCTAAAATAATATTGGAATTTTCTTAACATTTTTAATTAATACTTTCAGTTAAAGAAAACTATGAAACTATAGCGATGTTAGAACAAAATTTTTAATTCATATTTTCTCAAGGTGCAGTACAATTTTGACAATTGTATAATACCAATTGATCTGAATGATGTGACCTTTCATAATTTTATGTGAAGTTATTAAGATTTTTAAAAAATAATTTTTGGATCTTTTTTTATTCATTTTAGGTCCTATCTTGAAGTAGACTTTCACGTATACAAATTTAATTTACTGTTAGAAACCAAGAAGCTAACATCACATTATGACTATTAAGCAAATTTTGCATATTGGTGAATTACATTATAGGAATAATTAAATTTTTTCTCAATAATACGCGAAAACCATCGTTGGTCACGCTAAAAAGATTAAAATAAAACTTTAAAGAGAGCTTTTGTTGAAAACACAAAATTATTATTACATAATGGCATATTACTTCAATTATGCAAAACAGCATAAAATCAAAAATGTTTAAAATTTAATTAGAATATTTTAATACGAATATTACCAATAAAATATATTACATAATTATATTATATATCGTGTGACCATTAAATTATTTAATTATTGCGAGTAATTATGGAAATCGTGTTACTTTAAGAACTGAACAGCATTAAATATTTTCTTAATTTGTATTTTCAGTGATGTATTTTATGTTCTAAATAATAAAATATATTACATAATTATATTATATATCGTGTGACTATTAAATTATTTAATTATTGCGAGAAATTATGGAAATCGCGTTACTTTAAGAGCTGAACAGCATTAAATATTTTCTTAATTTGTATTTTCAGTGATGTATTTTATGTTCTAAAATAATTTTTTCACTATCAAGAATAGAATAAATAAATATTTTATGATTATAGATAACTGGTTATTTAATGATTTTTTATTATTAAAATTTTATCCTGATTTTAAAGTTTTTAGAATTTAACCACAAATAAATATGGCGGCAGCGAGGTAAGATTTAAATTCTAATTATAACAGTAAAATTATCACTTAAAACTATTAATTTTTCTCTAGTGCAGAAGGAAACTGTCCAATTTGTGGAAGATGTGAAATACTTGAAAATAAATATAATCTTACTGCATGTAATGCCTGCAACTATTATTTTGAACATTGTGTTAGAGATACTGTAATGCTATATTGTTCGAGAGATGGGGAATGCGATGTAACATCGATCAAAGGATATCGTTGCCAGTTTTGTCGATTGAATAAATGCTACAATTATGGAATGGAATATTCAAGAGTGAGATGTAAGTAAACATAAATAAATATATTTTTTTGTATTTCCAAATTATATATTTTTATTGTAGGCTTTAAGTTTTCAAGGCAGCTTACTTTGAATAGGTCTGCTGCCGCTGGTTCGTGCATTTGTGTTCAGATTGAATGCAATGCTCTGATAGGATGAAATATTCTTGTTTTTGCTAACGTTTCCAATTATGATATCCTAAGAAATTCAGTTTAATTATTACTGATCCTGAATTTAGTTTTAAACTAATCTTAAGAGTGTGCCAATTTTTGTTTCTTGAGTTTGATGATGATACGATATATCATTAATGTAAACACGCATACGAATATATTTCTATAGAATACTTAATTTTAAAGACCCTTTAATTTATTCATAGTATATGATATCCATTACATAAGGAGACAACTAAGAAACTATGAACCTTCTCCACCAGTAAGTTTTTTCTTTTTTATCCTGGATTTTTATTTGTGTTTATGAACTATTTTAATGTTTATTTTTCCACACAAATTTTAATTTTTTTTTCTCCCAGCCTACCATCGATGGTAAGCTCAGTTGGAGGGACGAAGAATTTATAAATTATTTGCTTTATATGGAACAACACTATTACCAATGGCTGAATCTTTCTCCAGCATATGCATCACTCTCCGGAGAAAATAAGGTTTTTTATAAATATTTGAATTTCGATATAAAAATAATTTTTATCGTAAAGTTTTTTAAAAACGCGTGTTTTAATATTTTTTTTAGAAAATTTTAAAAAAGAGGAGCTTATATAGAGGAATAACGTTGCAATTAATTGAGAGATCAATTCGAATCCATGACATGAGCGTGTCTTAATATTTTTTTAGAAAATTTTAAAAAAGAAAAGCTTATATAGAGGAATAACGTTGCAATTAATTGAGAGATCAATTCGAATCCATGACATGTTATGGCTTCATAAATGCTTTTACGATCCATATTTGAGTCAAGAGCCACTAATAAGATCTGCAGCAATAAGAATTCTTAATTTTTCAATATATATAAAAGAGAAAACGATCAATTGGGATACGTTTAATGCAATGAAATTGAAATTGGCATTGGACAAAGGTGAGAGGTACTAAAATTCAAAACATTCTACGTTATTACAGTTTACGATCTAAATTGTTTGTTTATAATTTTCCTATAGTTGTTATAATTGAAAATGAGAGTGATATACCTCTAGATTTCCATTTTAAAATCAATGCTATTGCAAAACAGCTCGCGAAATGTCACGATAATCATATTTTTTCACCAAAGAATTTTGAGAATCCAGAAAAAATTGAAGGCAGTGGGTATGGTATTTTTTATAAGTATAAAAGATTGTATGTAATTTTTTTAATGTATGAATGCTAGTAAGAACTGTGTATAATAGTATGAAACTAGTATGCATATTTAGTTAATTTTATATTTTTATATATTTTAGATTATTTAATTATCCTGATTTTCCCGACATGCAAATGTTTCCTGAACATATTATTGTTCTCAAATGAAGTAAGTATGATAATTTTATCAATTAACTGTTACTTAAGAGATCAATTAACTGTTACTTAAGAGATCAATTTTGTCAGCACATTCACGGAATTTAAAATAAACAATTATTCCATTTTGTTAGCACTACGTTAATATTTGTGCTACAACTCTTATAATTTTTTGCTGGTCAATTATTTCAGACATTTTTTTTTCTTCCACTTTCTTCATATCAATATCACGTCTCATTATGATTGAAAATTAACTTCAGCAGTTGTTACTAGTTATAATTTAAGTTTTTATTTTAGTTTCAAATAAATTATTGTTTTAACCGTGTTCTCTTTTTTACACTTTTATAAGCTATATAGCTCCTTATTAATTGTTTCACATAATAATATAGTTATTAATATTAATTATTATTCATTATTGATATATCATGATTTTTTAAATTTCTATGATGTATTAATAACTGTAATTATTAGTTCGTCCATTGTTATATTAGTGTAACATCGTCAATTGTTGTGCCAAGTTTCCAGAACATAAAAGAAAATATGGTAATCGTGACGTAACAATGAATGATAATACAATGAATGACTCGATTCCTGTACATTTGAATAGGGATCGCGTCATCCATTGTAAAATAATTATTTTTACATATTCATTTGTAATATTTGATATATGATACAATGGATGACTCGATTCCTGTACTTTTTGAATAGGAATCGCGTCATCCATTGTAAAATAATTATTTTTACATATTCATTTGTAATATTTGATATATAAAAGTAATGTTTTTCTCAAAAATTATAAACTCATTTTAAAAACGATTACTGTTCTTTCCAATTTAATATTTTTATTGTGTTTCTATAACACAGATTAAATTGATTAATTTCGTCCATTGTATAGATACGGATGCATGAAATATGTGATAATTTTGAAAATTAGCCAATTAGTTTTTTTATATATTATTATTTTTTTAGGTCACCTAGGAAGATGAACCGATAATAAGAATTTATTGAAATTTATTGAAGTTTTATTGAAAGTTTATGCAACGTATTAAAAGATTAAAAAATATTCTTTTGTGAATTCAAATTTTACAGTATTATTACATATTCATAAAAAAATAAATTTATTTTCATTATTGGATTTTTTAACTATTGAAGTACTTATGAGAATAGTCGCAGCTTATAAACTAATAATAATACATGATTTTTCATAATAGAATCAATTTTCCTATTTTCTTATTTGTACAGATTCAATAACATGTAAATAATAAATATTACTATTTCAGAAATGCAAGAAATACAAAAATGAATTTTATTCTTTACAATAATAATGCAAACTGTTTGGAGTTATTAAATTATAATTGAAATAGGGAATTAATCCGTAATTAATTAAGAGATGAACTCCGTAAACTTTCAGTAACGTTACGAGAGATATATTAAATTTTATATTTTTTTTCTTTATTTGAATTTATAATGTTTGAAAATTACTATAAAAAGTGTCGTTTATATAAAATTATATAAATTAATTCATAGATTTTCTAATTCTCGATAGTAAGGATTGTAATTAAATTTTATTTCGAATATTTAAATTAAAACAAAAAATCAAAATCGCAAATTTTATTGAGTTGTTATAATTAAAAGTCTTCAATATAATAAATTTTATAATCAAAATTGAGAGAGAATTATTTTGCGATGCAACTTTGTGAAATTTGCAAATATTTTCCGTATATTGTGAAGATGTCACAGGGGTGAAATGCTTGCTTTCTGGTTAAATAAACTTTAGTTCTATCCAAATTAGGTATAAGGTGATATGTGATGAAGGTTTTATGAATAATAATAATGTATCGTAACAAAAAGCAATGCTTCGAACGACCACTTTTAAGTAAGTGGAGAAATCTTATTGGAGTCGATCTTTTCCTTGTATTAAAGGATTATATTTGATAATGATCATTTAATTTCTTCCATTTCGAGGGACCTATATGGAATCTAAAACCTACAGATTAGGTTCTCTTAACAAGACTGCTTTTCCATCTCTTCATGGAGCTAGTAACACTAGCGTGTTGTTAGAAGTTCTGGAATTACCAGCATAGCTATTGAGAAGGCAATTCGAGCAACTTCTACATTAGTAAATTACAACAGCATCAGATTAATATGTCTAATTCAGCCATAAGCTAAAGAAAGATAATGATAAATGCAATCCTATTCTCAACAAGTAAAGATATACACTAATCATGTGGTTTATAGAGAACAATGACGCTTCACTAATCTGTCTGAAATGCTGTTTTATTAATGTTTTCAATTTAATAGTTACCGAACTTCAGCAATAAAATTCGCAATGATATAAAGGAAAACTTTTAAATGGCCGCCAATCTTTTCAAAAGTCATCGACTTCAAACTTGCTGATTTTTAAGCTCAATATCTCGCAAAACGAACTGACGAAAGCTGACCCAATAGCCGAAATGAATTTTCGTGAAAGAAGTTGAGTACAAAAAAGAAATAATAACTTTCTCCTCAATAAATGTGTGATTTTTTTTTCCAATTTTCTTCCACCTTCTTTATTTGTAAATTTCTCACTCCTCCTACTTATAAGTTTTAAATCATTTCTTACAAATTTCTTACCAATATTATTCCGTTCTCCTACTAAACAAATATTATTTTCGATTATTTAAAATGGGAATCTGTCGCCCTAGATCTATGAAAAATACTTTTTCTCTTGGAGAAACAAGATTATCAATCTCTATGCCTGAGTTTTATGCACCGAGATTTTATTCATTCATAATTTGGCTGTTATTAATGAGGGCTTTCAATGTCTTTGGGACTTACCAATATATTTACCTGATCAGATAAAACTCACACTGAAATTTTGAAGAGACAGAATTCCTGTTGCAAAATCATTGTCTTTGATTAAAATTTTTAATAAAATCAATCCTCCATCAGTTATTCATATTATGGAAAATTTCAGAGATTTTTACCATATAGAAAATATAATTTAAAATGAATGAATGAATATTTTTGAAATGATTTAAATCCATAACTTGCATCAGTTCAAGGGATTGTGACGTTTATAGGCAATTTTGTATTAATTTCAATGACTGTCACAATCCCTTGCTCATAGGCAAAAGGGATTGTGACGCTCCCTTTTGACGCTCATAACTTTTGAAATTAATTACAAAATGCCATTTAATCTGTTTTTTCGCACCTTTAGACTTTGATAGCCTTGGCTAATGCCAAATTTTAATTCATCTCTTGAGCTAGCTCTATCCAAAAATCTCTCTTAATTATTTCATAACTTTATTATCTTAGTATTTCTTAGCCTACAGTTTTAATAATTTCAATCATGAGAGATTAGATGAAAGGATTTCCATGGATGAGGGAGTGAATCTAAAGGGACAAACCCTCTTTAGCAAATATCTAACCTGCATATTGTAAGAGACTTCTAAATACTGCCCCCTTTTTACAATGAGAAGAGAAAAATGATCCTGCCACACTTCTGGCAGGATCATTTGTCTCTCCTTCTCATAATTTCCTGTCTTCTCATTTTGTCCTTCCTTCTTCTAAAGGTTAAACCATTAAGTGCATCCTCCCTCTCTTTCATTAAAGGAAGGTAAAGGATGGATACCTTCTGAGAAAATACAATGTGTGAGACCCAGAATTATTTCTGAATTCTTTGCGTAATAGAACATTTTCCTTCCAACTGTCAGTTTGCTGGCTCCCTCCAATTTATTGGCAACAATTATTTAGATAAATATAATGTTTTTAAACGACAGCATGCAAGAATTGCATGCTGTCGTTTAAAAACGTTATATTTATCTAAATAATTTTTTTCTAGCTTTTACGCACTTTCCAATTAGAAATTGCTAAGTGATATAAGTGGTAACTTCTTGCATGTTGTCGTTTAAAAACGTTTTATTTATCTAAATAATTTAAATCTAGAAAAAAATTCCAGACAAAGAATAATGTCTGGAATTTTTTTTCTAGCTTTTACGCACTTTCCAATTAGAAATTGCTAAGTGATATAAGTGGTAACTGTGATTCTTACAAAGATGGAAATTTATGAAAAACTAATAAAGACGTAAAAATTAATATATATTGATCGTTTCTAATATTGTTAAATTGAAAACAAATCAATTTTAAATTCTCAAAAAAAAAAAAAATCTACCTTAATATTTATACACGTATTCTGTTTATACACAGAGGAAATTTATATTAACTAACAAATAGATTAAGAAAAACACTTTAATATATTTTATATTAACCAATAAATCTATAAATAGAAATTAAAGTGTTTTTCTGTGTTGTTATAAAGAATTATAAAATTTATTATATTGACTTTTAATCAAAATTGAGAGAGAATTATTTTGCGATGCAACTTGTGAAATTTGCAAATATTTTCCGTATGATATTCCCTCTTCAAAAATTCCAACTCCAAGTCACAGGGTGAAGATGTCACAGGGGTGAAATGCTTGTTGTTGTTCCTTTCTGGTTAAATAAACTTTAGTTCTATCCAAATTAGGTATAAGGTAATATGTGATGAAGGTTTTATGAATAATAATAATGTATCGTAACAAAAAGCAATGCTTCGATCAATCATCCACAAAAGGTACCTTAAATATTACTTAAATTCTACTACCTCCACTTCCGTCAATAGGATTGATATCTGGCGATTGTGATGGTGTTTTCAATTGATTTTTCACATGATAAAGTAACCACAACGATGTTATGTGGGCTGTATGCTTGAGATCATTGTCTTGTTGAAATTAAAATGCATCCACAATTCCCAATTTTGATGCACTAGCCAGTAAATTACCTCTCAATATCTCAATATACTCTCGCATCCATATTACCCTCAACAAAAGCCAGATTGCCAACTCCATTATACGACATGCATCTCCAAACAATGACATGGCAACTCCATGTTTGATAGTTGCTCTTAAATGTTTCATTTCCAGGGACGTGTTTGATTTTTGCCACACATAGTTTTCCTTATCCGAACCGAAAACATTGAACTTGCTTTCATCTGAGAAAATGACACTTTCCAAAAATCTGCAGGCTTGTTGACATAGGCTTTGGCAAAGTCAAGTCGTTTTTACCTGTTTCTTTCATTGATGTAAGGTTTTTTAATGGAAGTTCTGCCACGCATATGTGCATCATGAAGGACATTTCGTATTGTTTGAACACACTACAGTTCCTGATGTTGATGCGATATCACAGAGCCGACAAGAATAACGGGACAGGGCGCGAAGCGGAAAACCAAAGATCACGTGACATACTGAGTCCGCTGATTTGCACTCGTATTTGTAACATTGCAGCTGGCTTTTGTTTTACATACGTTTATTAATTTTTTATTTTAGCATTAAAATATTTAAACCAAATATATTTTAAATTAAAATAAGCTTATCGTTTATTTGACGGAAAAAAACGAAATTACTTTCCGAACAACCCAATAGCATTAAAATATTTAAACCAAATATATTTTAAATTAAAATAAGCTTATCGTTTATTTTGCAAAGAAAATCTCTCTCTCTTTTGAGAATTTTTATATTGTCTTACAAGTTAGAACACAGCTCTATTAAATGATATTTTCTGTGTCAAAAGAACTAAATAACTATATTTCTATTAATTATTTTTTGTGTTACATCAAAACAAAATATCACTTTAAAGACAGTTATAAGAATAACTTTAATTTCAATTTTATACATTTTATATACATCCATAATTTAATTATTATATAAAGAACTAGAAATGCACAAAATAGGAAGAAATTCCATATCCGCATTAAAAAAAGGTACTTAACAAAAGGTATAGAACAAATAAAAGGTACATAGAACAAAACAAATATAACAATACATAGAACAAATAAAAAATTAAGAAAAATTATATATTTATTTTAAGAATTCAATTTTCTTAATTTTCTTTGAGAATTTTTAGAAGAGTCAGAAATCTCATTTCTTCTTTTAATGAAGTTATTTAAAATAATTTTGCTGGTACGTAACATCATATGTTCTAAAACATCTTTAAGTGTTCTCTTGCACTTACATTCTGCTATTATAGAATGCTCAAAAATTTCCCTTGATTTTCCAACCTTATGCAGGAAAGTTTATACAGAACACCTAATTGATTTGAAATGCCTAGAAACATATCCAAAAAACAATTTAATATATGCTGCATCATGTCCCATACAACTACAACTACATATAAAGCACATTCTGTTGGCAATACAAACTTCCCTCTATCTAATTCTTTTATTACTAACTCGTCCCTCTACATATATTTCCTTCTCAGATTTTATCCAAGTGCAGCATATCGCTTGTCGTTAATTAGTATAACAAACTGGTATACTTTTGTCGCGTCTTTCTTCGTGGTCATTTTTCTCCATAATGGCTTGCCATTGGCCTCTAGCCTTTTACTGTGTTTTAGTACTAGTCAAGAACTCTTACAGAAATAAATTTCGTTTCATTCCGTTTTCCGGCCCTCGCGCCCTCTCCTTGTGAGATTCATCGTCGTTTAAAGGCTGTTTATGGTGACGATGCTGTTGATAGGTCTATCGTAAATCGATGGGTAATAAAATTTTGTGGTTGTGAGCCTGGAAAAGCCATAATTGTTGATGAAACACGCACTGGACGTCTGATCACTGCCACAGACTACAAACATCACAAACTCATTGATGATCTGATTCAAAGTGACCGGCAAACACTCAACAGCGTATTGCAAACCATATTGGAATATCCAAGAAATGTGTGGGCTTCATTATTGAATAACTGCAGAGGCTCTGCGAAATCTGAAGTTTGAACCACTTCCACACCCTCCTTACTCCCCCGATCTTGCGCCTTGGATTTTCATTTCTTTCCTCTACTCAAGAGAGACCTCAAGGGTAATCATTACACCTCGGATGATGAGGTGAAGGCAGCTGTCAAGTCCTGGATTCAAGAAAAGTCGGAAACATTTTTCAGTGACAAAATGAAAAAACTTGTTACATGTTGGGAGAAATATGTTAAGGCCAGTTTACACCAAGTGCAAGCATTAATGCTTGCGCGTGCTTTCGTCATAGCTCTGCCCATTTTGTGCCATGTGGCTGTTCACATCAAGCGTTAATGTGCCGCAAAGTGAACGCCAAGACCTGAAGCGTGTGTGCCATGAGACTTCAACTATGTTTAAGTTTAAGTTTTAGACCAATGCTAGGGTTGGACATGCGCACTGCTAATTTAGAATTACAAATGGTGGAAAAAGAAATAGAAGTTCTTATTCAGTGTGTAAAAGATCGTCCATTTTTATATGATAAATCGTATAATGGCTATAGAGATACTATATTAAAGGAAAATGCTTGCTGGGAAATAGGAGAAATTTGCGAAAGAACAGATATACTTATTAAATTTGCAAACGCTATTCCTTTTCACATACTGTCTTAAATTGTCTGTGTATATATAACTTTTATTGTAGATGTATATTGCTCTACTAGATGGAAATCGTTTCAAGATCGTTTCACTAGAGAGAGAAAATCTGAAGAGAAACTTAGCAGAAGTGGGAGTGAAGTTAATGCATTCAGAAAAAACCATGGGATTTATATTCTTCGATGCTGTTTATAAAAGATCACGGTCCACGAGTACTAACAAATAAATTAAATTTTTTATCAGCACATAATTATGCTACAATGGATAGGCATATGTTTAATAAGAAAATATAAAATTATGTCTAATTATTTTAACATACAGTATATATTATTTTAATATAAGAAATTTTTATAACTTATTTTATTCATTTAATTTTCAACAGAACTTGTTCAAATTTCTCTGAAATTGAAGAATATATATCAGAAAGAATACCACTATCTGAAAACAAAATTTTAATTGAGAAGGATTCTGCATCACCTGTGTCTGATGTATTACCATCAAGTCCTCCAACATTTAATTCTTCATCTCAGTCAGAAAAAGAAAAAAATGATTGATTTTGAAAAAGGTATACTGAAATCATTAAATGAGACATCAGAAGAAAAGTTGAAGAGTTGGATGAAGATGATCCGGCCTAAGCTCAGGTCTTTTTACAAGTTTTAACTTATACTAATTAACTACAAAACAATCTAACACAAATAAATCCAAACAACTTGCCAAATTTAACCCTTGAGATACACAACAGAATTTTAAACCGAAATAAATTTAGATAAACTATAGAAATTACTAAGCCAACGAGTGGCGCCATCTATTAATTATAAATTAAACAGGAATTTTGACTAATTTACCTGAAGAAGAAAAAATCTGCCTCAGCCCGGGATCGAACCGGGGACCTTTGGGCTAACGTCCCAACGTCATACCGCTAGACCACCGAGGCCAACAAGCAGATTGATTCTTCAGGCAGTTATATTAATTTGGAACCGACATCGGACTTCACCGATAGATCTATTCCTGACC